>SKCR01040709.1:0-104662 GCA_019454045.1 Zanthoxylum bungeanum
CTACGCAAAACAATCTGTTGGACAGAACCTGAAAATTCAGGTTGGCAGACCCGGCCACGGTTCCGGTTCCGAACTGGAACCGAACCGGTTGGAACCGGAAGGTTCCGGTTCCAACCGGTTCCGATTTCGGAACCCGAACCGTTGGCGACCGGTTCGACCCCAACTCGAACCGGTCGGAACCGGTGGAACCGTACGGTTCCACCGGTTCGACGGTTCCAACAGGAACCCTTCCCCAACGGCTAGTAGCCGTGGCTCCCTGCCCAAATAAGATAAAAAAAAAATTTAAAAATTATAAATTAAAATATAAATTACTAATATATCCATAATAAAACGGTTATATTTATGGGTAATTTTGGTATCAAAAAAAATTCTAAAACTCTATAAATATGATTCATTTTTCATTATTTCAACACACCAAATTCTCAACTCTCTCATTTTCTATAATTCTCTTATTCTCAATCTCACTTCAATACAATTCTCTTATAATCTTATTCTCAATCTCAATTCAATTAGTTGTTAATTTGTTATCATTCGCAATTATTCAATTTTCTTATTTTTCTTCATAATTTCTCAAACGAAAAATGGCAAGCTCATCTGAGAACATAATGTCAAATATGTCAACCCAATAGAGCGGCCCTAGTGTCAGTGCACAATCACGGAGAAGAGAAGTTAAGGCTCGGTCCTCGGATATTTTCAAAATTCATTTTCATTTGGAACGCCTAGAAGATGATACACAACGAGCAATATGCACTTATTGTGGGGTACAATATAAATTTTCTGGTGGATACGGCAATATGATCAAGCACATGGAAAAACATCATCCGGTTGAACTTGGCATTGATACGACACAAACTCAAATGGCCAGGTACGCATCATCTAGTAGAGGTACGAGTGCTTTAGATTTATTTAAATATTCTGATGTAAAAAATAGAGAAGAATTTGCGAAATTAACTTGTATGGCACATCTTTTTTTAAGCTTTGGTGAAAAACTTCATTTTACTAATTACGTGCATAATGCTTTAAACCCTTCTGCATGTAGAATGACTCAAAACATAACAAAACGTCATATTTTCAAATTATATAAAGATGGTAAAATTATTTTAAATGAAATATTTAAAGAGACGAAAGGTCGTATTTATATATGTTCTGATATTTGTAGTGACCATTGGAAAACACACTCATACATAAATGTGACTTGTCATTGGATTGATGCATCATTTACCATGCAAAAACGACTTATTGCATTTAGAGTTTTTGATGACCAACATACTGCACATAATATTTATAGAATGATGAAGGTAATTTTTTATGAATATGGTTTAGTAGAAAAAAATTTAACAATTGGATTTGATAATGCATCTGCAAATACTGCATCCATCAATGATTTAAAAGAAATATGTCAACCAAATTTAGGGGGTCAGTTTTTTCATATTCGTTGTACATGTCATGTCCTTAACTTATGTGTGCAAGACGGTCTAAAATTATTATCACCTTTCCTTGATCCAATTAAAACGGCACTTAACTGTATTTGGTCATATTCTCAAGTTAGGAGAGAATGAACGAAGTTTTGTAAAATAAATGGTATTAAACCGATTAAATTTTCAAGAGATGTTCCAACACGTTGGAATTCAACTTATTTTCTTTTATGTCAAGCATTTCAATACAAAGATGCATTATGTAGTTTTTTTCTCAACATGTTCAAAATATCACACTTTATCCTAGTCAATGGGATATTTGTGAATTTTTTTTAGATATTTTAAGAGTTTTTAATGATGCTACTTTAGTTTTTAGCGGTGTTTATTATCCTAAAACACATTTATTTCTTCTTGAGAGTTTGAATATTGTTGGCACTCTCGATGAGCATGTTGACAGTAGCGATCCTAATGATATTGTTTTGTTCGAAGCCATTACTGCTATGAAGGTAAAATGGTTGCATTATTTTAGAGAAATTCCTTTACTTTATCTTATTGCTGCTGTTTTTGATCCTAGATTTAAATTAGAAGGTTTAAATGGTGCTTTACAAGCTTATTATGGTTATTTATGAATATTAGATGAAATTGATATTACAAGATTAATGACGAAATTAAGAAATGATTTAATTGTTTTATATAATGATTATATTGTAAGATATAACTTAGGAACATTAGGTGAATCTAGTAGTAGCGAACCGGTAATTCAAACAAGACTTAGCGCATGGGATCGTTGGTTATTGCAACAAAAAAAAAAGCTAGGGATACGACAACTAATAACCCTGAATTAGATAATTATTTATCTAGAAATTTTGAGTTTTCTAATGAAAGTTTATGTAGTAAAAATTTTAAAATCCTTGAATGGTGGAACCCACATCAAAATATATATCATGTTTTATCAATTATTGCTAAAGAGATATTGGCAGCACTTATTTCCACCGTTGCGGTTGAGCAAGCCTTCAGCTTGGGAGGTAATATATTGGAAGTTATGCGATCTTTATTACATCCAAGCACTCTAGAAGCAACAGCTTGTGTGGATGATTGGACTCGAGCTGATCTGAGACAACAAGAAGATGCCCCCGATGATTTTGAAGATTTGTTCGATAATGCATCTGCAAGTGCAACAACAAGTGCAAGCGGAACCGGAGCCGAAGGATCAACTGATAATGATGATTCATAATTGTAAAATTGTAATTTACAAAGGGGATATGTCTTAAAATTGTAATGGAACTACGTGAGCTTTGATTCCTCTCACCCTTGGAGGATACATAGACAACTAAAATTTTTAAAACTTTAAGCTCAAGCTTTTCAATGTAATAATTTTTTTTATTTATAAAATTAATCTCATTTATTCTAATTAATTTTCAAAATTAAAAAAAAGGTTTGGAAACGAACCGGTCGATTCCGGTTCGGTTCAAGGTTCAAGGTTCCGGTTCCACTTAAGTGTGGAACCGGAAATCAGCCGGTTCGGTTCGGTTCCGAACCGAAACCGAACCGCCAGCCGGGTCGCAGATTCCGCATGATCAATTTGATAAATTCTGAAAGTTTTAGGGATTTATTACAAATACCCAAAACGATCAGAGGTGAAATTTTAATTTCTGAAATTATAAATATTTTACAAAATTTCCAGAATTAAAATTTGAGTAAGATTAGAATTTCCTTTTCCATTAAAATTGTTTTGGAAAGAGTTTTAATAGAATTTGAGTTATTGCGAGTTTTGAACTAAATAATTTCTTAGGAAATTAAACCTATATAAAATTTTAATTGGATTAAAATTAAATCACCACAAGATTCTTAGTACAACTTTGATTATATCTCTTAATAATTTAATATGATTAAAACATTAATTGATAATCAAAGTGTAATCTTTTAAAAGTTTCAAGATTAGTAATAGGATTATTCAAGCCAAGAGAACTCTGTCACCACGGCGATAAGAGCCTAAGAATGTAGGGACTTAAGTGGTCACGCCGGACCCCCCTCACCGTCTGGGAGTTTTTCTCTAGTTACCGAATTGTGATGGATTATCTTAAACCAAATGGAACATTCTTATTAAAGTGTTAATAAGAGATTAGGATCCCCTTCGTCTAGAGCCAAACATAAAAGTTATGTGGTAAATGTGCCTGTGCACGATGAAAGTATAAGATACAAAGACATCGAGACGCACTAAAAGAAAAGACCTAAAATTTGTTAGGTCACAGCAGAATCTAAAATCCGTGAATGAGATATCGAACTTATTCCAAGATCCATTTCAATAATAAAGAACGAGGACGTACCTTCTTGTTGCCTTTTCATGCTTACAAGGTACTTAGGACAATTCCTCTTCCAATGTCTCTTCTTCTTGCAAAAGAAGCATTCATCTTAAGCCTTCTTTTCTTTCCTTTTCTTCGATATGCCTCCAGTGGGCTTAGATTTCTTGGAGGCTTGTTTCTTGCCATTTTCCTCTTTTTTGCCCTTGTGAGGACCAGAAACAGCAAGAACAACCCTTTTTATCATTTCCCTCAACCTTCAGGATATTTTCAATTTTTTCATAGGTCTTTAATGAGCCATGAAGCTCACTAAGTGACTTAGTTGATCTAATCAACTTGTTCATATTGAAGTTGGAAATGAAGACCTTGAAGGCGGGAGTCAAGGACTGCAGGATCAAATCCACCATAACCTTGAATGTCAGTCCTAGATCAAATGTATCTGTTTGATCAATCAAATTGATAATTTGATTGATCGTTTTGGCTTGAATAATCCTATTACTAATCTTGAAAATTTTAAAAGATTACACTTTGATTATCAATTAATATTTTAATCATATTAAATTATTAAGAGATATAATCAAAGTTGTATTAAGATTCTTGTGGTGATTTAATTTTAATCCAATTAAAATTTTATATAGGTTTAACTTCCTAAGAAGTTATTTAGTTCAAAACTTGCAATAACTCAAATTCTATTAGAAATATTTCCAAAAACAATTTTAATGGAAAATGAAATTTTAATCTTACTCAAATTTTAATTATGGAAATTTTGTAAAATATTTATAATTTCAGAAATTAAAATTTCACCTCTGATCGTTTTGGGTATTTGCAATAAATCCCTAAAACTTTCAGAATTTTACAAATTGATCATGCGGAATCTGCCAACCTGAATTTTCAGGTTCTGTCCAATAGATTGTTTTGCGTAGCAGACGACCTTTCCAAATTCCGATCAAGTTCAAATTTTATAGAGTTGTTAGTCCATATGTTTAGTATCTCCACAAAAATGTTCAGCCTAAAATAACGATTTTATCAACATAAAATAATAGTCTAACCGAACAGCTCTCATTAGGATCTCATATACATGCTTTAATTTGTTTTCATTAAAACGACATAACCTCAAAGCTACTGATACCATTTTAAGGTATTGGGGTTAGTGCGGAAGAATTCATGTGACTGAAATTTAAAATTTTCTTCTAAAAACACTTTAAGGATCGTGGTTATGTCGTTATTGATGTAAACAATATACTATTAAATTAATCTATATTAATTTTAACATGCATGCAACAAATATTTTATTTGTCAACATAAATAATATTTACTAATAATAAAACATACATTGATGTGCTTATTATCTTTCTCAATCCTTTTGAATATCCTCATTGATTTTCGATTGTAAATCCCTTTTTGCTAACAAAAATACCTATTCCACATGCTCACATTCTCCACTCACCAAAAGCATAACTATTGGACACATTATGGGCCCATCTTTGCTAATTACAGCTGCAATGCCAACTTAAAAGGTAATGATTCTATCCTATAAATAGCAGCATAATTTATAACATATTCATTCAAGTCTTAGCTCTCATACTTGAGCTCTCTAACTTCTCACTCCCAAAAACACCAGCCACCGCCCTCACGGCCACCTAAAGAATGTCAAGGAAATAATAAACCTTGCTTTCACATTTTACTTATTTACAACTTATTTCATACTACTGACTTGGACGTCGGAGTGTCCACTGCACCTACCACACCGGTGGGTAGCACTCATCGCTCACTCTACCTTTGTTTTGCAGGATCGTTAGTGCCCTCAACCTACAAATTCTCGATTGTGGATCTCGGGCGCAATCTAACATCCACAATTTAACGCCCACCGTGAGGCCTTAGCGATTCATAACAGGCAAAGATTTCTCAGTCTTTTCCTAAAACACCATCACTCATGGCATCTAGTAGTGAGCAGACACCAGATCCTGTGGCAGCACAATTAGCCATGCTACAAGAACGATTACGAACTTTAGAGGAAAAAACCTGACCATGCGAAACTCCAACACAAACCTTTGAAAACAGTTGGAACAAATCTCTTCAACCTCTAAACATCGTGACACTCCAAATCAACCCAGCAATCCTGCGATCCCATCCAACCTCTTGGGGGCATTTAACGAAGTGGCAGATGATAATCCACTAAGTGACTATGGCCCAAAGAATTTGCCAATTTCCCAATCAACCAAGCACAGTAAGTTGCATCTACCATGAGAAGGGAAACGATGGAGTTCAAGGAAGCAGTTATGTCCAGTGTACCAGGAGTGAGACTACCAATTAGGAAGAGCAGAGCTGGAATGATTTCTGACACTCCGTTCTTGGAGACCATCACATCTGTCGAGCTGCCACAGAAGTTCAGCCCACCAGATATGAAGCTGTATGATGGATCCACAGACCCAGACGACCATGTTGTCGACTATAAATATAAAATGATGTCAACTGGCTTGGCTCCCCACCAATGGGAGGCTGGAATGTGTAGAGGATTTGGAGAAACATTTGCCGGTCATGCCCTCACATGGTTCATCAATCTCCCATACAGATCCATCGAGTCTTACCAACAGCTAGCAGACAAATTTGTGGAGGATTTTGCAAGTTCTTGCAAGCTTGAGAAGACCACCAATGACCTCAATGCCATCCAGCAATGGAGATGGGAGTCATTGCGAAGCTACATGGCTCGCTTCAATAAAGAGAGGATAACAATCCTAGATCTCCATCATCCTACTGCAGTGGAAGCATTCAGAAATGGATTACTTTCAGAAAGTGGACTCTATAAAAAGCTCACTAAATTTCGATGCTACACAGTGGATTAGGCCATGACTCAGGCCCACATTGAAATTAGGTGGGAGGAGGATAAGATGAACAATAAGAGAGGAAGCTTCACCAACCATCACAATGAAAGAATCTTGAATCCTCCCAAGCGACCTAATAAATGATGTGCTAGCAATATATCTCAATAAGGGGTCACTTGATGCAATTAGACCACAAAAAAGAGCCATAGACCACTCATTGTCACCTTGAGGACATCATAACTTCCCAAACAAGCATTCATTGGTTACTTTTAAAAAAAAAATTTATCCTTCACAAAACTCCAACTTAGGGAGAAATCCATTTGCTCCAATCGACAATGTAAACCATCATCTGACCCAATCGACATACTTTTCGTAGTCGACAAAGAAAGAAACAAGACTCTTCCCTACAGTGGAACCACTTTTCCCACCACTCATCCCATACGACGAAGTAATATATCAGGCTTGAGGTGTATATCCCAGTCGACACTACAGGATGTCCCAATCGATAATATATGTATGGAGACTTGGCATGAGGAGTATATCCCAATCGACAATATATGTATGGAGACTTGGCATGAGGTGGATATCCCAATCGACACTTCATGTATGAAGACTCAACATGAGGACTTGGCATGTACCTCCCAGTCGACACTACATATATGAAGGCTTGGCATAAGGAGGATGTCCCAGTTGACACTACGTGTATGAAAACTCAACATGAAGCAAACGCCCAATCAACACTACATGTATGGAGACTTGGCATGAGGAGGATGTCCCAGTCGACACTACGTGTATGAAAACCCATCATGAAGCAAATGTCTCAGTCGACACTATGTGTATGCAGACTTGGCATGAAGAGGATGTATCGATGGACAATACTCTAATGAAGACTTGGTGTGAAGACATTCTAGTCGACATGCATGAAAGAAGACTTGGCAAGGACATCTCATTCGACACTACACGTATGGAGACTTGGTGTAATGGAATTCCAGTCGACATGCATGTAAGAAGACTTGGCAAGGATATCTCACTCGACACTACACGTATGTAAACTTGGTATTAGGACATTTCAGTGGACATACACGAATGATGACTCAGAATAAAGACTATGCCCCAGTCGACATCTCCATATGTGTAGCTTGGGACTTGTTATGGATCCCAGACGCGTGTATGGCTTGGGACTTGATGTGCATCCCATTCGACATCTACATGTGTGTAGCTTGGGACTTGTTGTGGATCCCAGACGTGTGTATAGCTTGAGGTTTGATGTGCATCCCATTCAACATCTACATGTGTGTAGCTTGGGACTTGTTGTGGATTCTAGACGCGTGTATGGCTTGAGGTTGTTGGGGTTTTGGGCGATGGGCGCAGCGGAAGCGCGGGTCGGGTGAAATCGTATTTTAAAACTTTTTCAAAATACCAAATAGATTATTCAATATCTTATATGAATAATGTATTCATATTTCACCTTAACCTATTTATTCAACATCATATATTGACATAAATATTGTTGAAACATCGCGAAACTTTTACGAAAACGATTTTTCCGCAAAATGGCCTAAGACGCATTTTTGACCGAACCGACTACCCGACACTTATGGAAACTGCCCATATCAGCTCCAATAGTGTCGGGGCAGTTCATGGGCTGCCCGAACAGTGACAGATTCACTGTTTAGACAGCCGTCACCTGGTTGGCTCAAAATCCACCCGGTAACGTCGTTTTTGGCCGTTTTCGCTTATTTCAAGTCGGAAACACTTTCCGGAAATGGTGCCAACTCCCAAAACACATCTAAAACATTCAAAAGACAACAATTTCATCCCCAAAAAAGAAAATTTTCCAGGTCTGAACAGAAAACGAAATTGGCCCAAAAACCATGCTTTAATCCAATTTTCACAAAGATTAATCTAATTAATCCATCACCAAATGAGTCCCACCACATATGAACAACTCTAGAACAATTCTAGGCTATCTAAGAGTGGATCAATAACTCTAGAATGACAACTATTTTGTCTAACAACATATTGAACCCAAATTACAATAATCTAGTTCAATATAATTTCACACATACATAAATCCTTCCAATCCACCATCCAATAACAAAAGCCTCAAATTTATCAAAGAAAGAAACCCTAGAATCAAACTAGAAAATTAAGAACCAGAAACAAGTTTCCAAAGCTCAAGGGAATAGAAGATTACCTCTAATCTCCAAATTTTTTTCCTAAGCTTTTCATGATTTTTCTTTCTTTTCTCCATGATTTCTCCAAACCAAAAACTTGAGAGCTCTTTTATGGGGCTTTTCGGCCAAGGAAGTGATAAGATGAAGATGAAAATAATTCTCACTCTCTTAAAATTGAATTGCCGTCATTTTGGGGTATTTTGGGGATTTTACAAATTCAATCTAATTAAATCAATATTAAGCTTTTTAGTGGCCAATCAAATTGACACACATTTAGCTTAATAAATTCATGCCATGTGTTCAAATAATAATTGGACAAATTTCATAACAATTATGGAAAAAGTTTATTAATTAATCATTTAAATATTTAACAATTAAATATTCAAAAATAATCAAATAATATAATTATTATTATATATATTTTTATTTACAATAAATAACAAATTCATATATTTACGGCATGTGTCAAAATCTCATTTGACGAATAATCAATGTGTATCTAATCATATTATGTATCAAATACAAATACACAATAATTATTAGCAGACAAAATCCCCTAATTGCATGTGTTATCGTTTAACGATTAAACGATCTGAATTAACTCACTTAATCCGGTGATGTATTATGAATAATCCGTATTATTCATATCGCGTTGTCCAAGTGCTCAACGAGTACACTTCATATTATGGGACTCTCTAAGTTTAGGTTTACCCGTCACGAAATCCAATTTCGTGTCCATAATCCACCCACTCACGGATTATGACGACCACGGATAATCTCGCTAAACTATGCAAGTCGAGGTCATTACATACGTATAATCCCTCCGTCACAGGCTATCCGTATTATACCTAGGATATAGATGAAAACGTCAAATCCGTTCGGTATAATACAGTCGACTTTCAATTTACGTTCTTCAAAAAAAACTCGGAACTGATTTCCGAAGTTATACCACGACCATGGATTTACTAGATCGCAAAGAGGTGTTGAATGTCTATGCCCTGTACACAGGACTGACAAATCTTATCTTGATACGCACAGGATATCATGAGCATCAGTCCACACCCAACGAACAGGCAGAGGTCTGATCATGGCTAGATCGTTGACGTGACTGCCATCAAAGTGTGGAGGATAGCTCATATATCCACGGTGGTATCTCAAGTCGAATGACCACTATGCTCGCTCAACTCGAGAAAGTTCTTATTGATATTGGTGTACCATCTATTAGGAAACCTTCAGTGAGTCGTTCAGTGTCTTATCAAATAAACACCTACATGTCTATACGAGTCTCCCGAGACTCATGGTTCACTGGGATAAACCATCGGACCAAGTCACAATATACGACATGTACTAGTCTCAGCGGATTTTACTAACCGACCCGTGTTAGCAAATCTTGACCAGAACTTTATTTAAGGATATACAACTAATAGTGCACTTCCCAATGTCAATTACAAACTATGTTGTAATTGCGCACTATACTATAAATCATAGGGTCTTTGTCTAATATACATGTATCACTGAACCAGATTCAGTTTCGATCTAATTGTAATCAAAAATCTAATCGCAATTAGATCAAATAAGCGTATAAAAGACAAGGGTGATACCACTAAAATTAGTAATATTATGGAAAATATAATTGCTCGTATTTATGAATCGGACATAAATACGATCCGGATTGGCACTCCGAGCACCAACTCTAACAGAGGTTTGATGTGCATCTCATTCAACATCTACATGTGTGTAGCTTGGGACTTATTGTGGATATCAGATGCATGTATAACTTAAGGCTTGATGTGCATCCCATTCGACATCTACATGTGTGTAGCTTGGGACTTATTAAGGATATCAGATGCATGTATAACTTAAGGCTTGATGTGCATCCCATTTGTATCCCATATGTGTGTATAGCTTGATGCTTGACGTGGATCCCATTTGACACAACACGTGTGTAACTTGGGTCTTGATATGGATCTCATTCGACACAACACATGTGTAGCTTGGGAATTGTTGTGGATCCCAGACAAGCGTGTATAGCTTGGGTCTTAATGTATATCTCATTCGACACCATACGTGTGTAGCTTGAGGCTTGAAGTAGATCTCAATCCTTGACTTGGGACTAATTAAGTATGACCCAGTTGACATCTCAGTATGTAGCTTGGGGCATGATGTGGATCTCATTCGACACTATACGCCTGTAGCTTGGGACCTGTTAAGGATGTCCCAGTCGACACTACAGTCTGAAGCTTGGCACTAGACGAAGATCCCATTCGACACTACATATACGGTGATTGTTGAATGGGATCCTTCCTTTTGTGTCAAACAATTTTCATAAACACTTATAATATCTTATCATACGGACCCATTCTACTGTTATGGAATAATCCCCAGATGATATTGAAGACTCCCCTGGTCATTTGGCCCGTAGTATGGGGATTATCCTGACCTTCATCTGGTTGAGTCGACTGGGAACATTCTCCATGGCTCATGTTGAGTCAAGTTCAAGACCTGGCCTTCATCTGGTCCAGACGACATTGAAGACTCCACTGGTCTTTTGACCCGTAGTATGAGGATTATCCTAACCTTCATCTGGTTGAGTTGACTGGAAATATTCCCCATGGATCATGTTGAGTCAAGTAGAAGACCTGGCCTTCACCTGGTCCAAACGACAATAAAGACTCCCCAGGTCTTTGAACCCGTAGTATGAGGATTATCCTGACCTTCATCATGTTTAGTCGACTGAGAACATTCCCCTTTGACTCATGTAGAGTGAAATAGAAGACCTGGCCTTCACCAGGTCCAGACGACAATAAAGACTCCCCAGATCTTTAGACCCGTAGTATGGGGATTATCCTGACTTTCATCAGGTTCAGTCGACTGGGAACATTCCCCTTTGACTCATGTAGAGTCAAATAGAAGACCTGACTTTCACCTGGTCCAGACGACAATAAATACTCCCCAGGTCTTTGGACCCGTAGTATGGGGATTATCCTGACCTTCATCAGGTTCAGTCGATTGGGAACATTCCCCTTTGACTCATGGAGAGTCAAGTAGAAGACCTGGCCTTCACCTGGTCCAGACGACATTGAAAATGTCTACATACCAAGATCAGATCCCTGATGATACGCTCGACAGTGTACTCTCCAAGTATGGAACAAGTTGTACGGGCCAAATTTGGACCCAAGGGTAAAATTATCTTTTCATTTCGAACCCAACAATAAAAAAAGCCCAAGAGTGGTAATCCAAGATTAAAGTTCTCAAGAAGCCCAAGACATGTCTCATGCTTCTATCCTAATCTCTAAACTATCGTAAACCTTTTTTTGCTAACAAAAATACCTACTCCACATGCTAACATTCTCCACTCACCAAAAGCATAACTATTGGACAAATTATGGGCCCATCTTTGCTATTTACAGCTGCAATGCCAACTTAAAAGGTAATGATTCTATCTTATAAATAGAAGCATAATTCAAAACATATTCATTCAAGTTTTAGCTCTCATACTTGAGCTCTCTAACTTCTCACTCCCAAAAACACCAGCCGCCGCCCTTACGGCCACCCAAAGAAGGTCAAGGAAATAATAAACCTTGCTTTCACATTTTACTTATTTAAAACTTATTTCATACTACTGACTTGGGCGTCGAAGTGTCCACGACACCCACCACACCGGTGGACAGTACTCCTCGCTCACTCTACCTTTGTTTTGCAGGATCGTTAGTGCCCCCAACCTACAAATTCTCGATTGTGGACCTCGGGCGATATCCAGCATCCACAATGGTCCTTTGACTTGAGATACCACAGTGGGATATATGAGTTATCCTCCACACTTTGATGGCAGTCACGTCACCGATCTATTTAAATCAGACCTCCGCCTGTTAGTTGGGTGTGGACTGATGCTCATGATATCCAGTGTGTATCAAGACAAGATCCGTCAGTCCTGTGTACAAGGCATAGGCATCCTCACGTGTTTACAATCTAGTAAATCCATGGATGTGGTATAACTTCAGGAATAAGTTCTGAGTGTTATTTAGAGATCATAAATTAAAAGTCGACTATATTATACCGAACGAATTTGACGTTCTTATCTATATCCCAAGTATAATATGGATAGCCTGTGACAGTGGGATTATACGTATGCAATGACCTCAGCTTGCATAGTTTAGCGAGATTATTTGTGGTCGTCATAATCCATGAGTGGGTGGATTATGGAAACGAAATTGGATTTTGTGACGGATAAACCTAAACTTATAGAGTCTCACAATATGAAGTGTACTCGTTGAGCACTTTGGCAACGCGATATGAATAATACGGATTATTCATAATACTTCACCGGATTAAATGAGTTAATTCGGATCGTTAATCGGTTAAACGATAACACATGCCTTAGGGAATTTTGTCTGATAATAATTATTGTGTATTTGTATTTGATACATAATACGATTAGATACACATTAATTATTCATCAAATGAGATTTTGACACATGCCATAAATATATGTATTTGTTATTTATTGTAAATAAAAATACATATATAATAATAATTATATTAATTGATTATTTGGATATTTAATTGTTAAATATTTAAATGATTAATTAATAAAAAAATTTTCATAAATGTTATGAAATTTGTCCATTTATTATTGGAACAAATGGCATGAATTAATTAAACTCAATGTGTGCAATTTTGATTGGATTACATAATATTTAATTTATATTTAATTAGATTAAATGTGCAAAATGGACAAAATTGCCCTTGCCAAAGTCGGTTAAAGGGATTTAAAAATAAAAAAAATTATATTCTTCCCTAATTCATCACCATTGCCGAAACCACAAAAATAAAAGCCCTAGGGGGTTGTTTGATCAAAAAATTCAAGAAAAGACTTAGCAAAACAAGAGATTAAAGGTAATATTTAATAACCCTAAGCTTGAAATTTAGTTTCATATTTTCTTCAATTCTTACAATGGTTCTAGGGTTCCTTAGTTTCTTAAATTTTGGGGCTTTTGATGTTGGTTGATGGATTTGGAAGTTTAAAGCATCTGTGAAGTAGTCTTGGTTAATATTATTGTAATATTAATCCAATTTGTTCATTTGATGACATGTTGTCATTCTAGAGTGTTATGATCACTCTTGTAATACCTAGAATTGTTCTTGGGTGATTCATATGTGGTGACTTGATTTGGTGTTGTTGATTAATTAGATTAATCTTGAAAATTAGATTTAAAGCATGAAATTGGGAAAATTTGGCTTCTGGATCAGATCTGGAATTGTTCTGATTTTGTTGATGAAAAATGTGTTTTGTGAATGTATTGGATGTGTTTTGGGAGTTGGAACAATTGCCGGAAAGTATTTCGGAGTTGAAATAAGCGAAAACGGCCAAAAACGGCGTTACCGGGTGACTTTTGAGCCAACCGGGTGACGGCTGTCGAAACAGTGAGTTCGTTACTGTTCGGGCAGCCCATGAACTGGCCTAACACTATTGGGGCTGACCTGGGCAATCTCCATAAGTGTTTGGTGGTCAGTTCGGTCTAAAACACATTTTGCGTCATTTTACGGAAAAACGTTTTTCGTAAAAGTTTCGCGATGTTTCATATATATTTATGTCGCTATTTGATATCGAATAAATAGGTTTAGGTGAAATATGAATAAATTATTCATATTAGATATTGAATAATTTATTCGGTAATTTTAAAAAGTTTTAAATTATGATTTCGTCCGAACCGCGCTTCCGCTGCGCCCTTCGTCCAAAACCCTAACACTTGGCTCATTGGCTTTGTGAGTGGATCAACTACATTTTTAGCTGAAGGTGTTTTCTGAATTGCTATCTGCCCATCTCCAACATATTCTCTTAGTATGTGATATTTTCTTTGAATGTGTTTGGATTTCTGGTGCGACCTTGGTTCCTTAGCCCGTGCTATAGTGCCATTGTTGTCGCAGTTCAAAAGGAACGCTCTTTCACACCTAGCTCTGTAATGAACTTCTTTATCCAAACTACTTCTTTCGATACTTCCGAATGTGCTATGTATTCTGCCTCAGTAGTGGAGTCAACAATAGTGGATTGCATGGCGCTCTTCCAACTGACTGCTCATCTATTACATAAGAAAATGAATCCAGAGGTTGACTTATAATCATCAGTGTCTGTCTGAAAGTCTGAGTCCGTGAAACCCTTCCACTTTCAGTTCTGGTGATTCGTAAGTCAATATCATATCCTTAGTTCTTCTTAAGCACTTGAGGATTGCCTTGACTGCTATCCAACGATTTTCTCCTGGATTAGACTGGAATCTGCTTGTTATACTAACAGCAAATGCGATGTCCGGTCTTGTACATAGCATGGCATACATGAGACTACCTATGGCAGAAGCACATGGTACTTGACTCATGCATGCTCTTTCTTGAGGTGTCTTGGGACTCATCGATCTAGATAGATGAATTCCATACCTACAAGGCAACAAACCTCTCTTAGAGTCCAACATATTGAATCTATTGAGCACCTTTTCTATGTACAGACTTTGGGACAAACCAATCATTCTTCTTGATCTATCTCTATAGATTCTTATTCCAAGAATTAAGGTTGCTTCTCCCAAGTCTTTCATTGAGTGACATCATTTCCCAATAGTAATATGTCATCCATATATAATATTAAGAATGATATGGCGCTCCCACAAACCTTTTTATAAACACATGGCTCATTCACATTTTTGATGAAACCAAATATTTTGATCGCATCATCAAATCATATATTCCAATTCCTAGATGCTTGCTTTAGACCATATATAGATCTTTGCAACTTACATACTTTATGACAATCACATTTAGATGTAAAACCTTCTGGTTGTTTAATATAAATTTCTTCATCAAGAAATCCATTTAGAAAAGTTGTTTTTACATCCGTTTGCCAAATCTCATAGTCAAAGTAAGCTGCTATAGCAAGAGAATTCTAATTGATTTTAACATAGCTACTGGCGAAAGGGTCTCCTCAAAATCAACTCCTTATTTTTGAGTATATCCTTTTTGCCACTAGTCTAGCTTTATAAGTCTCTACTTTTCCATCATTTCCAATCTTTTTCTTGATGACCCATTTACACCCAATAGGAATAATTCCTTCAGGAGGATCAACAAGTGTCCATACTTGATTGGAATACATGGTTTCCATTTCCGAATTCATATCTTCAAGCCATATAGAAGAGTCAATGTCTGACATTGCTTCTTCGTAGTTTCTTGGGTCATCAATATGAACCGCTTCACCAATCATAAAAGATTCAAAATCTTGTTGATTGACTAGGGTGTATCTCAATGACATGCGAGATTCCCTAAGTGATCTACGAAGTGGTTGTGTTTCTTGAGGTGCTTCTTGTTCTACTTGTTCTGGTTCCTTCTGAGGTGAGTCAATTCATTTTTTAGAATTCTCCTTTTGAGAGACTTCCTCATCTAGGTTCACTTATTTTCCAATACTTCCTTCTTGAACCAAATGGTCTTTAAGGAATGTAGCATTCTTACTAACTAGTATCTTGTGATCAGAGTGAATGTAGAAGTAATATCACATCAAATCCTTGGGATACCATATGAATTGAACTTTTTCGGATCTTGAGTCTAGTTTTCCGTAAAGACTTTCCTTACATAAGCTGGACTACCCCAAATCTTCAAATTGTTGGGGTTTTGGGTGGTAATTCGGGTAACACAACGGAACGCGTAAAATCAAAATTTTCCGATTTCAATAATTTTTCTTAGGTAATTAAAATAAACTAATTTATTTCAATTACTCAATACTTAAAAATTGAAATTTTTACCCAAAAATCAGATTTTCAGTAATTACCATTTAGCCCCAAAACTTTGTATTTTTGTCATTTTAGTCCAAAATTGTCAAATACAATTCTAATTGAATCCAAATCAATCCCAAATGATTTATACATGTCTAATACATGAAATTATAATTTTCAACTCATAGAAACCGAATTTCCAGAATTTTCCGAATGGTCCCTAAACTTTCAAGAATTTGTAATTTGGTCCTTTTTGTTCAGAATGTGTCAAGATCAAATCCAAAAATTCCCAAATTTAATATACATCAAATCTCATCATATATATGAAAAGCCCCAAATTTGGTGAAGGTTAAAAACCCTAATTTTATAATTTCACAAATTAACAAAATTAATACCAAATTAATTAAATTCAATACTTTAATTCAATTCCCACAACACCAAACAAGCCTCACCATCATGAAACAACTCAAGAATAATTCTAGGTCAATCATGAGTGGCTAAGTAATTCTAGAATGACAACTTCCATCAATATGGCAAAAAGAAAGCTTAAAGAACAATTTTAAGCATTCTAAATAATATACATGCTTCCATCTTTCAATCAAGCCCCCAATGATCTAAACACATCCATAATAAAGTAGAGAAGAAACTAAGCTACACATATTGAAGCTTATGATCTTAGAAACAATTTTCAAGAAGAAGAAAATAAGAAAATCCTTACCAAATTTCCAAAAATTGCAAGCTTTTCTTCTTTCTTTCACTTTTCCTCTCTTTCTCACTTTGTATTTGATTTTCTAGGGTTCTTAGATTGTGAAACAAAAAAGAAAAAATGGCCTTATATAATTTCCCAAATGACCGAAAAAAAAAAATAATAGCCATAATTTTTCAATTTTATTTCAATTAATTGGAAAATGATTTAATTAAATTTGTGATGTAAAACCATTAATCAAATTAATGTTTACACAAACCATCCAATTAATCATGCCATTTAAACCAATCAAAATTGGCCATGAAAACCAATTCAAATAAGCCATTTAGTTTACTTAATAAAGTAAACTAGATATTTAATTAATTTAATTATTTAACATTTAAATAATTAAATAATTAAATACAAATATCTCAAATATATGTATTATATTTACATTAAATAATCAAAATACATATAATAATAATAAATGTCAAATATCACAATTCGACATTTACTAAATGGCTGAAAGATCTCAAAAGCATGTATTTTCGTTTAATGGTTAAACGACTTATAAATAATCAGTATTATTTATAAAAGTTGCCATAGTGCCTTACGCGTATATCTCATTAGTGAGACTCTATAGGTTCAGGCATATCCGTCACAAAATCCAATTTCGTGTCCATAATCTACCACACGTAAATTATGACGAACACGGATAAAATCTTTGAACCATACAGGTCGAGGTCACTGCATACGTATAATCCTTCCATCACAGGTATCCAGATTATCCCAAAGATATAGATATTAACGTCAAATCTCTTTAAGTATAATCCCATCGACGATTCTATTAGGAATCTCTTAAATAACATTTAGAATTGATTTCTACAGTGTACCACGGGCCCATGGATTTAACAGATTGCTAATTCAATAATGGATACCTATGCTCTGTACACATTACTGATGTATCCTATCTTGATAAGCACAGGATATCCTGAGGATCAGTCCACACTCAATGAACAGGCGGAGGTCTGATATAAATAGATCGGTGACGTGAGTGCCATCAAAGTGTGGAGGATACCTCATATATCCACAATGTTATCTCAATTTGAAGGATCATTATGCTCACTCTACTCGAGAAGATTCTTATTGACGTTGGTGTACCATCTATTAAGAATCTTCGACGAGTCATTCAGTGTTTATCCAATATAAACACCTATATGTCTATACGAGTCTCCCGAGACTCATGGTTCATTGAGAAACCATTAGAATCAAACATTCCAATATACGACACGTACCGGTCTCAGCGGGTTTACTTACTGACCAAGTAATTGTAAACATTGACCAGGAACAGTTAAAGAATGATAATGTTATGATACTACTCAATGTCAGTTGCGACGCTTTTCCAACTGTATCATAACCAATCAATCTATGGTCTTTTATGTATTTATCATATAATAAAAGAATTTATATTATAGAAACTGTTTATTTTATTCACTAATAAAATATATACAAGAGTATTTATAAGCACCAACCCTAACACAAATATCCTAAATTAGGAAGTTTCCCATACTATATCTCATATGGGGTTTTAGGAGCAGATTTGGTCGGAACTCTATTTAGAACATGCAAGGCTGTTTGGAGAGCATATCCTCAAAAAGACATTGGTATATCAACAAAACTCATCATGGAACGTACCATATCCAATAGGGTACGATTTCTCCTTTCAGAGACACCGTTATACTGAGGTGTGTAAGGAGGTGTTATATGTGACACTATTTCTATATTCCTTGAGATAATCTTGAAATTCAGTACTTAAGTATTCTCCTTCATGATCAGATCGTAGATTTTTAATATTTTTTCCCAATTATTTTTCTACTTCATTCTTATACTCTTTGAACTTTTCAAAAGTTTCTGACTTATGTTTCATTAGGTACAAATACCCAAATCTTGAAAAATCATCGGTGAAAGTAACGAAGTATTGAAAACCACCTTTGTCCACTATGTTAAGTGGGCCGCATACATCAGTATATATGAGTTCCAAGGTTTCTTTGGCTCTTTCGTTTTGTCATACAAAAGGTGATTTGGTCATTTTTCCTTTGAGATATGATTTGCAAGTTGGATAAGGTTCTAAACCTAATGAAGATAGTAAGCCTTCCTTCTCCAATTGTGAAATTATTTTCTCTCCAATATGACCTAATCTTAAGTGCCAAAGGAATCTTGAATTGAGATTATCTCTTGGTTTTTTTTTCTTATTGTATTTAATTATTTGTTATGGTTCTCATTCATTTGCAAGACATACAATCCATTTACTTTTAGTGCAATACCAATAAAATTATTCAGATAATAAATATTGCATTTCTCATTGATAACCACGATCCTTAAAGTGTTTCTGGAAGAAAATTTTAAATTCTAGTCATATGGATGCTTCCGCGCTAACCTCAATACCTTACACTTATCAATTTTGCTATTTTCAAAAAATAGCAACAAAGAAATTTTCCATTACTTCAATTTCTTTAGTTTGAGTTATGCGCACAACCCAAATTCGCTTTGGTAATTTGGCAGTGTTCCATAGTTACCAGTTTCTATTTTATCCTAAAAAATAAACATTGGTTTCAATCCTAAACACTATTATAATTGTTTTAAGGAGACTGTGATACACAAAACTCGGAATTTGCATTCGTTAATTTCTTTTCGTTTGTATATTTTAGTTTCCATTCTTTATAATTGTTTACTGTGTATTTTATTGTACTATCAATAACTTCATTCAACAAACTCTATTTTATGAATATAATTAACGAGTGATTATTAGATCATTAGGGTTTTTTTGAATATTTTTTTTTACGAATTGTTGGGTGCTAATTTTATTACCATATCTTATTTTGTCATATCCGAATCTTTTATTGTATTGTTTTGTTACCAGATTTTATTTTGTCATATTTGCGTCTTTTATTGTATTGTTTTGTTACTATGTTCTATTATATTGGTAAGGCTTTGTGATTCACCAGCTTGTTTTTTTGAAATGAAAGTAACACTTCTCATTTAACCACCATTGTGAATGAGGTACATAATTTCTGCTGGGAATGTATCTAGTCATACAACAGATTCAATTTTTTCCATAACTATATTTGCTAAACCATGAGCAACAGTATTACAATTTCTAGAAATAAAGGTGCATTTGAAATCCCGAAAATATTTGTTGACTTCTCCAATTTCCAATATTATCCACACCATTTATGTAATACTGATGCATCAAATCCACTACTCCCTTAGCATCTGATTCCATAAAAATTGACCTCAACCCAGCCTTCTCTGCTAATTGTAAACCCCAATTTGATGCTTCAACTTCAGCATATATCACATCCCCATCGAATTTTGAAGTTTTGACGAATGCTGCAATTAGTTTGCCATTCCAATCTCTAATTACAGCACCCAACCTAGATAACTTTCTCTCTATCTTGGTAGCTGCGTCCATGTTTACCTTATACCTGATCGGTGGAGGTTTCCATGGCATTCTCACTACTGGTTCTTCTTCTAGGTTGCTATTTATATCCAAATATTTTATTCCTCTAAATGAATCAAGTATAGCTTCGGCTCTTGATACTACCCATGGAGGTTCTTTCAGTCTTCCTTCAAAGATCATCTTGTTTCTGCTCTGCCAGATCCCCCAACAAATTGCCACAAACACTTACAAATTTGTTTTACAGTATTTCATGGACAGTCTTTCTGGAACAGTGAGGATGTCATCACAAGCATCTCCCTAAATGTTCTGAGCATATATGGTAGCTTTCCAGACTTTTCTAGCTGCCTTACATGTAATAAACGCATGCGTAATGGTCTCAACTCCATTTTTACATATCATGCATACCGGATCATGCAGCACTCTCTTCTTACGAAGATTTACAGCCGAAGGTAATAGTTTTTGGCCGCTCTCCACATGAAAATCTTGATCTTATTTAGGGTGTTGAGAGACCAAATGATGCTCCATGATTACTTATTTCTGCTGATTCGGTAAAGCTGTCTGTTTGTTTCATCTTGAGGGCTAGCTGATATCCACTCTTGACCATGTATTTTCCCTTCTTATCATAATTCCAAATTAGGTGGTCTGGTCTCGGCTGCTTAGGAAGGGGAATCGCCATTATTGCTTTTACATCTTCATTGTTGAACTTGTCTTTTATAAGCTTTTCATTCCAAATATTCCTTGTTTCTATAAGCTCCACAACTGTAGCCTCCTGATGTAGAGCCAGTTTCATTTTTAGTTTGAAGGTTAACGGCCTAGGGATCCAATTATCTTTGTTTATCCCCACTCTACCTCCATTACCAATTCTCCATCGACCCCCATTTTCAAGTACTTGTCTTATTCACACGAAGCTTCTCCGAACAAAAGAGGATTATGAACCAAGTTTTGCTTGCATAAAATCAGAGTGTCTATGGTATTTTGCCTTTAAAATTCGAGCTGCAAGAGATTCTGGGAATTGAATCACTCTCCATCCCTACTTTGTAACAAGTGTCTGGTTGAACGCAGATGGTTCCCTAAAACCAAGTCCTCATCTACTCTTTGCTTGACATAACTTCTCTCCCCTTACCCAATGGATGCCATTTTCCTCTTCCTTGGATCCCCATTAAAACCTGTTGGACAGTTATGACCCATAGCGTCACTGTTTATAAAAACATTGTGGTTTTGTACAAATTAACTATGTAGTAATGGAAATTGCCTTTTATCATTTCATAATTAGATTACTTAAATGTGTGAATGATGAAAGTCCTTATGATTAGTTCCGGATTGAGATGATATGAGACAGTATCAATCCACAACGGTTTAATCATTAAATATCCCTAGTCGTAATATTATCGAGACTGGACATCGATAATGCGGAATAGACTAGTATCGCACTTGTGCGTGTTATAGAAGCGTAACAGCATAGTTCTCATATATTTAAGTATTGGATACTTATGCAAGTGTGATAAGAGGTTGTGTTTTACCGATGGTACGGAAAACAGCTTCGCTCTGGATAGACCCCGCGGAATCTCATTGGTAGTATGACTATGTGTCTATGGGAGTCCGCATCAGGGTAGGTGTATTTGGTCTTAACATGAGATTTGCATCGCTAGTACTTGCGACAATCGATATGCTTTAGTTTTGGTCGTCCAGGACTTTAACAAGTTCTGTGTACGCCTCTTCTGGGTTTATTGAGAATCGTAGTGTATTGGATGTGATGTCAAGATGGAAGTATCACTTCAGTCATATGGAGATGATGGTCACGCTTCGATACAAAACTGGTTCTCTAAGGGTTGCAACCATCGGGATAATATGACTTGGTCATGATTATTCGATAATAAAGAGACTAGTTGCTAGTAATCCGATATATGCTTCGTACGAGGCATACACTGTACCAGCCCCAGGCCTTGCATGTGACATCTGATACTGGATCGAAATACGCAATACTACGTATACTACGCCTGTTAAAGATCGTATATTCTATTAAGAATATTTCTGGAGAATTGGGTAGGCATGGCGCTTTGCTAGAAGCCAACCTTGTCTCGTTAATCGGTAAAAACTTAGTACTTGGTACGTACGTGTTCGGATAGTCCGACGACCGGATTTACTGCCAACATATCCAGGGATCTCTTGGGTCGTTTCCCGAAGATTCACCGATGACGTATGATTCGAGCTAAATTAATCTGGGATTAATTGTAGAGAGATTTTATCTGGGATAAAATAATATTTGAAGAGAGAGAAATATTAATTTGGAATTAATCGATAAAATAATATATTCGAAATTAGATTTCGACGCGGAATTAAAATTAGATTTTAATTCGGGCAAACGAATTAATTTAGAATTAATTCGTTAGCGACGTGAATAGTAATTTTGCTAGGCATAATTATTTAATTAAATTCGATTTAATTACGTTGCGACGGAAGTTCGTTAATTCGGAATTAGTGAACCCGAGCCCGGGAGTGTTTGCGGGCTCACTCGCATTCGGAATCGAGTGGGGCCCATATGTCACATCAACCATCACATCACATGTCAACCTTATTCACTTTATTGTGATGGGTTTATGTGATTTGGTGAAAGTGTGTCCAACACTCCAAATCTTTGAAAGCTTGAAAGACTTTTACCAAATACACTTTTTGGTATTAGATTTAAATTGATTTTTTGAAAATCAAGAACTCAAGGCTTTTCACTCTCTCATTACCGAAAACAAAAGGAAAGAAATACTCTCCCCACATTTCTTCATCTTGACCGAAAATTGAGAGAAGGAATTGAAGGATTTTTTTTGCAAAAATTCTCAAAGGGCTAGAACTCTTCAAGGGACCATACAAGGTGTTAGGGAAACCAACACAAGAGCTTGGAATCTTGAAAAAGCTTGGAGCTTGGAGCTTCTCACCTTGGCCGAATATCAAAGCCTCTTAGAGGAGAAAATTTTGTTGTTTGACGCATCCATAAACCGATCAATGTAAGTGTGTTTCCGTCACTCTTCTTTGTTATTCATTCATGATTTTATGCTTATTTGATCTTGGGACTAAATCTAGAAACCCCACAATGGTATCATTGAGCCAAAATGAGCATGAAATGAATTAGGGTAAAATTTGGGTAAAATCATTTTGAGCATGATTTGATAAAATTGATTGATTGGGTATGCTTGAATGATGATTTTATGAAGTTGTATATGATCAATTTCTTGAAATATTGATTGGATCAAATTTTAGACCTCACTTAGGCTTGGCCGAATGTGGTATTACCCTAGGGTCTTGGTAATTTTTTATTTCGTTGATCATTGGATGACTTGAAACGATTGTGAATGTCGATTTAAAATTCAATCGGATTGAAAAACGAATTAGGACAAAAATCCCTTCCAAAGCCGAGAGCCATATGGCATGTAATGGACTTGATTTTTTGATTCAAGAATGTTGGACATTAGTTGAATAATTGGATACATAATTAATTAGTTAAATTGTATTTTGGAAATATTAATTTGGGTAATTAATTGATGTATTACACTTAAGTTAATTAAATTTTAAAATTTGGAATTTTAAAATTTGATTAATGGGCTTGATTTTGAATTGGGCTTGAAAATGTTATATTTGGGCATAATGGGCTTGGTTGGGCCAAGTAGGTTTTGGCCAATTGGATTGGATCCAAATTGGGGCTAAATCATTCCATTAAGTCCAAATGTAATAAATGGGCTTTAAACGTTTAATTGAGCCTTATGGGCTAAAATTATTTTCTTGGCAAATGAGGGTGATTCCTTAATTGGGCTTGGTAATTGGGTTTGACCCATATTGACCAAAGCCCATGCCTTATGAAATCAATTGAAATCCCATCGGACTTTAATTGAACAAACATTGGATGTTAGTTGGGCTTTGAGACCCGATTAGATTAGATTTGGAATCTAAGTCATTAAAGCGCATTAAAAGTGTAGATATTTAATTTGGAATTAAATAAATGAATTAGTATTGAATACGACTTAAATTAGATTTAACGAGTAGTTCGATATAATTCAAGAATTCGTACTTTGAGTACTTATTCGCAAACGAGTTGGACTCGCGCAAAATCAAATCGTTGTTTGAACATTGGATGATCACATAATTCAAAGACTAATTAATTGGATTAGATTGGTTGAATTGCATGCTATGAATGAATATATGGATGTGTTGAATGAATAGCGTATATCAGGGATGAAGTTGTACCACAATCTTCGATTACACAAGGACCGCGTAGGTCGGAGAGAGTCAGGAAACAACCTGAGACGTATGGGTTTCTGATCTCACCTCATGTAGATATTAATCTCATTGAGGATAACGAACCGGCTACGTATGAGGAAGTGATACAAGATATCGATTTCGTTTTATGGCAAGAAGCCATGAAGTCCGAGATGGATTCCATGTACACCAATCAAGTTTGGACACTGGTTGATGCACCAGAAGGCGTAAAGCCTATTGGATGCAAATGGGTCTTCAAGAAGAAGACCGACATGGATGGCAATGTACAAACGTACAAAGCTAGGCTTGTAGCGAAGGGGTATCGTCAACGACACGGTGTTGATTACGATGAAACTTTCTCACCCGCTGCCATGATTAAATCCATTCGGATAATGCTTGCAATAGCTGCATATTTCGATTACGAGATATGGCAGATGGACGTCAAAACCGCTTTCCTTAACGGAAACCTTTTGGAGGATATTTATATGCAACAGCCTGACGGTTTTGTCGTGCCGCGACTTGCAAACAAAGTTTGTAAGTTAAATCGATCCATTTATGGATTGAAGTAAGCATCGCGTTCTTGGAACCAACGCTTTGATGAGATCATAAAAGAATATGATTTCGTTCAAAGCGAAGATGATCCTTGTGTATATAAGAAGGTTAGTGGGAGAGCACTGACATTCATTGTCCTTTATGTTGACGATGTATTGCTTATTGGCAATGACATTCCCATGTTAACGTCGGTGAAAGCTTGGCTTTCATTGAAATTCTCCATGAAAGATATGGGAGAAGCAGCCTTTATTCTAGGAATAAAGATCTACCGGGATAGATCTAGAAAGCTGCTTGGACTCTCCCAGAGTAAGTACATTGACAAAGTGTTGAAGAGATTCAACATGGATCAGTCCAAGATGAGACTGTTGCCACTGTCATATGGCATCACTCTATCTAAGGACATGTGTCCTAAAACTCAAGATGAGAGAGACAGCATGAGTCGGATACCGTTCGTCTCGGTAGTCGGATCGATCATGTATGTCATGATATGTACGCGACCTGATTTCTCCTATGCTTTGAGCATGTGTAGTCGCTATCAGGCCGATCCAGGTGAAGGTCACTGGATGGCGGTTAAGAATATCCTTAAGTATCTTAGACGAACTAAGAATGCTTTCTTAATCTATGGAGGTGGAGAACTTGAGGTAACTGGGTATACCGATGCAAGTTTCCAAACTGACAAAGACGACTGTAAGTCACAATTCGGGTACATATTTTGATTGAATAACGGAACAGTAAGCTGGAAATCTTCCAAGCAAGAGACTGTTGCCGATTCAACAACAGAAGCGGAGTATATCGCTGCAACTGAAGCAGCAAAAGAGGCATTTTGGATCCAAAAATTCCTAATTGGATTAGGAGTAGTTCCGTTAGCAGCTGAGCCCGTTCCATTGTATTGTGACAATAACGGGGCTATAGCGCAGGCTAAGGAACCGCAGTCTCATCAACGATCCAAGCATGTTCTTCGACGTTTCCGTCTGATTCATGAGATCATACATCGTGGCGATGTGAAGATCGAGAAGGTCGCATCAGAGGACAACATTACAGATCCGCTGACGAAAGCCATTCATCAGCCGAAGTTTGAGTGACATGTACATAGTTCAGGTATTAGATGCTTGAGTGACTGGCTATAAGCCAAGTGGGGGATTGTTGGACAGTTATGACCCATAGCGTCACTGTTTGTAAAAACATTGTGGTTTTTTTACAAATTAACTATGTAGTAATGGAAATTTCCTTTTATTATTTCGTAATTAGATTACTTAAATGTGTGAATGATGAAAGTCCTTATGATTAGTTCCGGATTGAGATGATATGAGACAGTATCAATCCACGACGGTTTAATAATTAAATATCCCTAGTCGTGATATTATCGAGACTGGACATCGATAATGCGGAATAGACTAGTATCGCACTTGTGCGTGTTATGGAAGCGTAACAGCATAGTTCTCATATATTTAAGTATTGGATACTTATGCAAGTGTGATAGGAGGTTGTGTTTTACCGATGGTACGAAAAATAGCTTCGCTCTGGATAGACCCCGCGGAATCTCATTGGTAGTATGACTATGTGTCTATGGGAGTCTGCATCAGGGTAGATGTATTTGGTCTTAACTTGAGACTTGCATCGCTAGTACTTGCGACAATCGATATGCTTTAGTTTTGGTCGTCCAAGATTTTAACAGGTTCTGTGTACGCCTCTTCTGGGTTTATTGAGAATCGTAGTGTATTGGATGTGATGTCAAGACGGAAGTATCACTTCAGTCATATGGAGATGATGGTCACGCAAAGATACAAAACTGGTTCACTAAGGGTTGCAACCATCGGGATAATATGACTTGGTCATGATTATCCGATAATAAATAGACTAGTTGCTAGTAATCTGATATATGCTATTCATACGGGGCAGACATTGTACCAGCCCCAGGCCTTGCATGTGACATCTGATACTGGATCGAAATACGCAATACTACGTATACTACGCCTGTTAAAGATCGTATATTCTATTAAGAATATTTCTGGAGAATTGGGTAGGCATGGCGCTTTGCTAGAAGCCAACCTTGTCTCGTTAATCGGTAAAAACTTAGTACTTGGTACGTACGTGTTCGGATAGTCCGACGACCGGATTTACTACCAACATATCCAGGGATCTCTTGGGTCGCTTCCCGAAGATTCACCAATGACGTATGATTCGAGCTAAATTAATCTGGGATTAATTACAAAGAGATTTTATCTGGGATAAAATAATATTTGAAGAGAGAGAAAGATTAATTTGGAATTAATCGATAAAATAATATATTCGATATATTATTCGAAATTAGATTTCGACGCGGAATTAAAATTAGATTTTAATTCGGGCAAACGAATTAATTTAGAATTAATTCGTTAGCGACGTGAATAGTAATTTTGCTAGGCATAATTATTTAATTAAATTCGATTTAATTACGTTGCGACGGAAGTTTGTTAATTCGGAATTAGCGAACCCGAGCCCGGAAGTGTTTGCGGGCTCACTCGCATTCGGAATCGAGTGGGGCCCATATGTCACATCAACCATCACATCACATGTCAACCTTATTCACTTTATTGTGATGGGTTTAGGTCATTTGGTGAAAGTGTGTCCAACACTCCAAATCTTTGAAAGCTTGAGAGACTTTTACCAAATACACTTTTTGGTATTATATTTAAATTGATTTTTTGAAAATCAAAAACTCAAGGCTTTTCACTCTCTCATTACCGAAAACAAAAGGAAAGAAATACTCTCCCCACATTTCTTCATCTTGACCGAAAATTGAGAGAAGGAATTGAAGGATTTTTTTTGCAAAAATTCTCAAAGGGCTAGAACTCTTCAAGGGATCATACAAGGTGTTAGGGAAACCAACACAAGAGCTTGGAATCTTGAAAAAGCTTGGAGCTTGGAGCTTGGAGCTTCTCACCTTGGCCGAATATCAAAGCTTCTTAGAGGAGAAAATTTTGTTGTTTGACGCATCCATAAACCGATCAATGTAAGTGTGTTTCCGCCACTCTTCTTTGTTATTCATTCATGATTTTATGCTTATTTGATCTTGGGACTAAATCTAGAAACCCAAAAAAACCTCGAAATAGCTCGTTGAATATCATCGAAGATCCCTAAAGGTATTCTGAAGACACTCATCGCAAAGGCAGGTACTGCTTGTGTTATAGCCTTGATAATGATCCCTTTTCCACCATTCGAGAAGAACTTGTGTTGCCAGCTAGAAATTTTTCCTAGTACTCTCATCTTGACATTATTGAAGAAGATATTTCTCTATCTCCCAATCATGGAAGGTAATCCAAGGCATTTCTCTTGTTTCGTCACTACCTTTAGCTTACATATGTTTCTGATTACCTTATTAAGTCTTCCTTGAGTGTTACTGTTAAAACACATTGAGGATTTTTCATAACTGAAAACCTACCCAGACACTACTGTATATCTATTAAAAATATACTTCAATTGTCTACATTCGTCAATTGAGGCTCTCGCAAAAATAAGGTTTTCGTTTACAAAAAGAAGATGGGAAATCTTGATATTCCTGCCAAAACTCAGTCCATGAATTATCCTTTCCTGTTCTGCTTGCCACACATGTTGGAAAACACCTCTACACATATAATAAACAAGTATGGAGACAAATGGTACCATTGTTGCGGCCCCATTTTCGGAACAATATGGCCCTTAGCTATTCCATTAATAATAATAGAGAAAGAAGTTGAGGTAATGCAACTCATGACTAATTCCACCCAATGACGCGGAACTCACTTTGATGTTTAAGGCCAAGCAAACCCCTCGCAACGGATAGAACCCCAAACACCGCGAATTCGATTTTATAGGAACAAAACCCTTCCAATGCCACAACGAAGACCCAAAAAGAACTTGTCTTTAAGAACCCTTAAGATGATTCATTGCAGTGTTCTACTAGCACGGAGACGCCACCAAGGTTGTCACGCCTTAGATAAGTCAACGCCGAAACAATGGGGAATCCCTCCCTTAAGCATGAAATTCGGCCATGGCCATTTTTCTTTGAAGAAATTCAAAATATGTAAGTTTTTTATTGAAGAATACAAAGTTTACAATATATAGGATAAGACAAATTTACTAAAATGCCCTTCGAAAGGTAAAAAGACCAAAAGGTCCTAAAACTACCCAATGGCTACATAAAGCTAAAGCCCTAAGTAGTCATTTACTAAATATTACAATTATCCCCACCAAGATCTTTATGCAAGTGGCAAAAAGTTCAAAAAGAAAAAGTCAACAAAAGGGACATCTTTTATAAAGAATACCCAATAGGTCATTTTTGCTAACTATTTGGTTCTAATCAAATCTAACTAAATGACTTAGCTAACTTAGTTAAGAAATGACCTAACGAAGTAAACAAATCAATGAAAACCCCAAAAAGTCAACATAATTTTTCCCAAAATGAAAAAATCGTCCCTTTTGCACAAAATCCTCCAAATTTCGTGGGCTTCCATTTAGAAGGCCCAAATGATGTGTCTCAAGTCCATTAAGTCTTGTCTTGGTCGAATTTTTGGTGTTGGACTTGATTCGGCTTGATTCGTCAAAATGCTCAAATTGTGTCGTTGATATAGTTGGGAATGTATCTCTGAGCTGAGTGATTCTTATGCTACGAGAATCATGTCATTCCCTCAATCCTCGAAAGGATTCGTCCTTGAATCCAAACCTGGATCAAAGATAAAGATTAGAAATACCCGTGGTGGAATCAAAATTTCACTTGCCACCATGATTACTAGGTGGCCCAGACAGGCTCGTGTCATTCTCCCACTCTTTAAAAGGATTCGCCCTCGAATCCGATTTAGAGAACTAGGACTGTCATTGTCGGAGATGAAGTCAACATCATGCACAATGCCATCTGTAAAGAGAAAATTTGGTAAAAACTTCACTACCATATCCACTTTCATTTCACTCGCACTAAATGCTTCATCATCACTAATAGCCACTATCTCAACCATACTTGCAAAGACCTCACACACATGCTCAGCCTCACTTTTTTTTTCAACCTCAAAGCACACTGCCTCACAAGTGTTTACTCTCTTAATGCTTACGGTCTCACAAGCATTTCCACTCACCATGTCACTCACAACAACACACTCATAACCATTGGCCTCACAAATGTTTTTACTTTCCATACACTCAACATAACAAGTGTTTACAATCATATCAATCACGGACTCTATAGCTTTTGGTTGTTGCGTACTATCTTCATTCACCGATTCAATTACCTTCCAAGTCTTTTTCCATATCTGATAAGATATTCTATAGTCACCAAAGGTAGCTTGACAATCTCGTTTGAAAGTATCTAAATCATTACTTTCAAATCTTACATTCTTCATTTTTTTTTCTTTTTTGACATAAATTACAAACTACGATATTATAAAAACCTTACAAACTTGTAATAACTAAAGATTAACTGACGACACTCAACTAACAATAATGACTCAATTCAAAGAAACCTAAAACCAGAATTCTTAGAATAAGGAAATCACAAACCATGACAATGACCAAACAAGCATGCAAACAATCGCGGACGTATGCAAATTTGGACGGGAATTTTGTGCCTCAATAGAAATTTTGTTGAATTACCCTTCACGGACACCCAAGTGATAAAATAGAACCAATGAAGTTCAACCTTTTTTTTTTGCTCCTCAGATCACTAAAGCTCTCAAAGACTTTCTAAGTGTTGACCGTTTTGTTGTCCGGTATGTGATCGGTATGGTTGCTTCCCGGTTCCAGTAGCTATGTTTTACTCATAAGTTAACCAGTATGGAGATCGGTATGGATTTATGGAGATCGGTATGTGACCGGTATGGGTCTATAGAGACCGGTACGAGACCGGTATGGGTGCTTACCGGTTCCAGTAGCGATGTAATCTCTAGATTGACCGGTATTGAGGCCGTTATGGGACCGATATACCGATCACCAACAGATCAGAAATGCAAAAACACTTAAAAAAACACAAAAACTAAGAATCAAAATGAACAACTATCTTGATGACCAACAAACACAATAAAGACTAAATGAAAAACACAAAGTAAAGATAGAAAAATCAGACCTTGGAACCCTAAGCTCTGATACCAAATGACGCGGAACTCACTAGGATGTTTAAGGATAAGTAAACCCTTCGCAACGAATAGAACCCCAAGCACCGCGAATTTGATTTTGTAGGAACAAAACCCTTCCAAGGCCACAAAGTAGACCCACAAATAACTTGACTTTGAGAACCCTTAAGATGATTCCTTGCAGTGTTCTGCTAGCACGGAGACACCACCAAGGTTGCCACGGCTTAGATAAGTCAAAGCTGAAACAAAGGGGAATCCCTCCCTTAAGCTTGAAATTCGGCCATAGCCATTTTTCTTTGAAGAAATTTGAAATATGTAAGTTTTTTATTGAAGAAGACAAAGTTTACAATATATAGGATAAGACAAATTTACTAAAATAGCATTCAAAAGGTAAAAAGACCAAAAGGTCCTAAAACTACCCAATGGCTACATAAAGCTAAAGCCCTAAGTAGTCATTTACTAAATATTACAAATATCGCCACCAAGATCTTTATGCAAGTGGCAAAAAGATCAAAAAGAAAAAGTCAACAAAAGGGGCATCTTTTATAAAGAATGCCTAATAGGTCCTTTTTGCTAACTATTTGGTTCTAATCAAATCTAACTAAATGACTTAGCTAACTTAGTTAATAAATGACCTAACGAAGTAAACAAATCAATGAAAACCCCCCAAAAAGTCAACAAAAGAGGTAATTTTTCCCAAAATGACAAAATCGTCCCTTTTGCATAAAATCCTCCAAATTTCATGGGCTTCCATTTAGAAGGCCCAAATGATGTGTCTCAAGTCCATTAAGTCTTGTCTTGGTCAAATTTTTGGTGTTGGACTTGATTCGGCTTGATTCGTCAAAATGCTCAAATTGTGTCGTTGATACAGTTGGGAATGTATCTCTGAGTTGAGTGATTCTTATATTACGAGAATCATGTCATTCCCTCAATCCTCTAAAGGATTCATCCTCGAATCCAAACCTGGATCAAAGATAAAGATTAGAAATACCCGTGGTCGATTCAAAATTTCACTTGCCATCATGATTACTAGGTGGCCCAGACTGGCTCGTGTCATTCTCCCACTCTTTAAAATGATTCGCCCTCGAATCCGATTTAGCGAACTAAGACTGTCATTGTCAGAGATAAAGTCAACATCATGCACATTGCCATCTGTAAAGAGAAAATTTGGTAAAACCTTCACTACCATATCCACTTTCATTTCACTCGCACTAAATGCTTCATCATCACTAATAGCCATTATCTCAACCATACTTGCAAAGACCTCACACACATGCTCAGCCTCACTTTTTTTTTCAACCTCAAAGCACACTGCCTCACAAGTGTTTACTCTCTTAATGCTTACGGTCTCACAAGCATTTCCACTCACCATGTCACTCACAACAACACACTCATAACCATTGGCCTCACAAATGTTTTTACTTTCCATACACTCAACATAACAAGTGTTTACACTCATATCACTCACGGACTCTATAGATTTTTATTGTTACGTACTCTCTTCATTCACCTATTCAATTACCTTCCAAGTCTTTTTCCATTTCTCATAAGATCTTCTATAATCACCAAAGGTAGCTTGACAATCACGTTTGAGAGTATCTAAATCATTACTTTCAAATATTACATTCTTCATTTTTTTTCTTTTTTGACATAAATTACAAACTACGATATTTAACAAACCTTACAAACTTATAATAACTAAAGATTAACTGACGACACTCAACTAACAATAATGACTCAATTCAAAGAAACCTAAAACCAGAATGCTTAGAATAAGGAAATCATAAACTATGAAAATAACCAAACAAGCAAGCAAACAATCGCGGACGTATGCAAATTCGGACGGGAATTTTGTGCCTCAATAGAAATTTTGTTGAATTACCCTTCACGGACACCCAAATGATAAAATACAACCAATGAAGTTCAACCTTTTTTTTTTGCTCTTCAGATCACTAAAGCTCTCAAAGACTTTCTAAGTGTTGACCGGTTTGGTGTCCGGTATGTGATCGGTATGGTTGCTTCCCGGTTCCAGTAGCTATGTTTTACTCACAGGTTAACCGGTATGGAGACCGGTATGGATTTATGGAGATCGGTATGTGACCGGTATGGGTCTATAGAGACCGGTATGGGTGCTTACCGATTCTAGTAGCTATGTAATCTCCCGATAAACCGGCATTGCGGACGGTATGGGACCGGTATGCCGGTCACCGACAGATCAGAAATGCAAAAACACTTAAAAAACACAAAAAACTAAGAATCAATATGAACAAGTATCCTAATGACCAACAAACACAATAAAGACTAAATGAAAAACACAAAGTAAAGATAGAAAAATCACACCTTGGAACCATAAGCTCTGATACCAAATGACGCGGAACTCAGTTAGATGTTCAAGGCCAAGCAAACCCCTCGCAACGGATAGAACCCCAAGCACCGCGAATTCGATTTTTTAGGAACAAAACCCTTCCAATGCCACAAAGAATACCCACAAAGAACTTGTCTTTGAGAACCCTTAAGATGATTCATTGCAGTGTTCTGCTAGCACGGAGACGCTACTAAGGTTGTCACGCCTTAAATAAGTCAAAGCTGAAACAAAGGGGAATCCCTCCCTTAAGCTTGAAATTCGGCCATACCCATTTTTCTTTGAAGAAATTCGAAATATGTAAGTTTTTTTATTGAAGAAGACAAAGTTTACAATATATAGGATAAGGCAAATTTACTAAAATAGCATTAAAAAGGTAAAAAGACCAAAAGGTCCTAAAACTACCCAATGGCTACATAAAGCTAAAGCCCTAAGTAGTCATTTACTAAATATTACAAATATCTCCACCAAGATCTTTATGCAAGTGGCAAAAAGATCAAAAAGAAAAAGTCAACAAAAGGGGCATCTTTTATAAAGAATGCCTAATAGGTCCTTTTTGCTAACTATTTGGTTCTAATCAAATCTAACTAAATGACTTAGCTAACTTCGTTACAAATGACCTAACTAAGTAAACAAATCAATGAAAACCCCAAAAAGTCAACAAAAGGGGCATCTTTTATAAAGAATGCCTAATAGGTCCTTTTTGCTAACTATTTGGTTCTAATCAAATCTAACTAAATGACTTAGCTAACTTCGTTACAAATGACCTAACTAAGTAAACAAATCAATGAAAACCCCAAAAAGTCAACAAAAGAGGTAATTTTTCCCAAAATGACAAAATCGTCCCTTTTGCACAAAATCCTCCAAATTTCGTGGGCTTCCATTTAGAAGGCCCAAATGATGTGTCTCAAGTCTATTAAGTCTTGTCTTGGTCTAATTTTTGGTATTGGACTTGATTCGTCAAAATGCTCAAATTGTGTCGTTGATACACTTGGGAATGTATCTCTGAGCTGAGTGATTCTTATGCTACGAGAATCATGTCATTCCCTCAATCCTCGAAAGGATTCGTCCTCGAATCCAAACCTGGATCAAAGATAAAGATTATAAATACTCGTGGTCGATTCAAAATTTCACTTGCCACCATGATTACTAGGTGGCCCAGACTGGGTCATGTCATGCTTGTGAGAAACCCATTCGAATCATAGCTTGTCTTAAAAAACCCACTCTACTCTGTCGTATGCTTTTCTAATGTCTAACTTTAGTGTAACCAGACCGTGCATTCTCCCCTTACTAAGCCTGATCTTGTGCAATGCTTTATACCCAATAATTATGTTGTCAGTAATGAGTCTGCCAGGAATAAAGGCACTTTGGGTTGGGGAAATTATCTGATGAAGGATGATTTTGAGCCTATTCGCTATGGTTTTAGAGACTATCCTATAGATCACATTGCAGAGACTAATAGGTCTGAAATCTCCAACTCTTTCTGGCTTTTACACTTTGGGTATTAAAGCAATGTAAGTGTGGTTAAGAGGGGGAATGTTGCCTCCACCATTCAGAATATGTAGGCATGTAGCAGTGATTGATTTATTCACCATTCCCCAATTCTTTTGAAAGAAACCCGCAGTTAAGCCATCCGAACCTGGAGCCTTTATGGGACACATCTGTGAAAGAGCCCCTTTGATATCTTCCTCTGTAAATAGTTGCATTAATTTTTCATTCATCTCCCATGTAATCTTTGGAGGTAAACTCAACAGCACTACACTGATTTTTTCTTTGTTTGGATTCGATGTTTTGAACAGCTGTTCAAAACAGCCATAAAATTCCTCTTCTCTTTCCCCCTCATTATCCTTCCATAGACCGTCTTTATTCAACACACCGCAAATCTTGTTCTTCATTCTTCTCTCCGTAGCTCTAAAATGGAAATATCTTGTATTTCTATCCCTCGCATGCTTCCAGTACAGCTCTTCATCCATCAGAAGGTTATCGATTCCACTTTCAATCTTCCTAATCTCATCTCCCTTCCCATATTTCTGATTGTTTTGCTTTGCTTTGCTCTCTGGAGTTGTCTCACTAGATTATCAATTTTTTTCTTTTTCCCCCAAGCTCTGTTTTGCTCCAGTTCTGAAGCTGCGTCATTGAACGATCTGCAGCTTGTTTAAAATTACTAATTGGATCAACATTATTCTACCAACTCACTACCCTCCACTCTCTTACAGTTATATCCTTGCAGGCCTGGTAGGGGCTCTACATATCCTCATAATGCTTTCTCGCATAAGTTTCCCTTTGGCCTTTGTCATTAGTCTTCCATTCACCAATTTCTAACATCACCGGGCAATGATCCGAGCTCCAATTATCGAAGTTCATGACCACCAAGTTATATCTTATATTTCCCCACTCCTTGCTGCACAAGAACCTATCCAATTTTTCGTCAATCAACTTATGCCCAGAGCGCCTATTTGACCATGTGTAAGGATATCTTCTACTTTCTAAATTGATTAACCCACATTCATCTATAGCTTCCCTGAAATCAATAATCATCCCAACATTGCTAGCGTTCCCCCCTGATTTCTCTGTTAACTGAAGAATTTCGTTGAAGTCACCAAAACAAATCCATGGAGTTGATGACAAAGAAGCCAAATGCCTCAGCAGTGTCCATGTATGACTCTTCATCGCACCTTCAGTAGACCCGCCGGCGGTTCGGTTCCGGTTCGGAATCGAACCGAACCGGCCGGTTTCCGGTTCCACAAGTGTGGAACCGGAAAGTCGAACCGAACCGGAACCGAACGGTTCGGTTCCGGTTCGGTTCGGTTTATTTTTTATTTTTTAATTTAATTAATTAAAAAAATAAGAGGAGTCAAATCATTAAATAAAAAAAATTATTAATTAAAAAAATGAGATTAAATTTATAAATAAAAAAAATTTATTACATTGAAGAGCTTGAGCTTAAATTTTTTAAAATTTAAGTTGCCTACGTATCCTCCAAAGGTGAGAGGAATCAAAGCTCACGTAGTTCCATTACAAGTTTAAGACATATCCCCTTTGTAAATTATAATTTTACATTTATCAATCATCATTATCAGTTGATCCTTCGGCTCCGGGTCCGCAGCTACCGCTTGCACTTGATGCAGAAGCATTATCGAACAAATCTTCAAAATCATCGGGGGCATCTTCTTGTTGTCTCAGATCAACTCGAGTCCAATCATCCACACAAGCTGTTGCTTCTAGAGTGCTTGGATGTAATGAAGATCGCCTAGCTTCCAATTTATTACCTCCCAAGCTGAAGGCTTGCTCAACCGCAACGGTGGAAATAGGTGCTGCCAGTATCTCTTTAGCAATAATAGATAAAACAGGATATATATTTTGATGCCGGTTCCACCATTCAAGGATTTTAAAATTTTTACTGCATAAACTTTCATTAGAAAACTCAAAATTTGTAGATAAATAATTATCTAATTCAGGGTTATTAGTTGTTGTCGTATCCCTAGATTTTTTATTTCGTTGCAATAACCAACGATCCCCTGCGCTAAGTCTTGGTTGAATTACCGGTTCGCTACTAGATTGACCTATTGTTCCTAAGTTATATCTTACAATATAATCATTAAATAAAATAATTAAATCACTTCTTAAATTCGTCATTATGCTCGTAATATCAATGTCATCTAATATTCCTAAATAACCATAGTAAGCTTGTAAACCACCATTCAAACCTTCTAATTTAAATCTAGGATCAAAAACAGCAGCAATAAGATAAAGTAAAGGAATTCTCTAAAATAATTCAACCATTTTACCTTCATAACAGTAATGGCTTCGAGCAAAACAATATCATTAGGGTTATCACTGTCAACATGTTCATCGAGAGTGCCAACAATATTCAAACTTTCAAGAAGAAATAAATGTGCAGTGGGATAATAAACACCGCTAAAAACCAAAGTAGCATCATTAAAAACTCTTAAAATATCTAAAATTCTTTCACAAATATCCCATTGACTAGGATAAAGTGTGATATTTTGAACATGTTGAGAAAAAAAACTACATAATGCATCTTTGTATTGAAGTGCTTGACATATTCATCAAAAATTACCTTCATCATTCTATAAATATTATGTGCAGTATGTTGGTCATCAAAAACTCTAAATGCAATGAGTCGTTTTTGCATGGTAAATGATGCATCAATCCAATGACAAGTCACACCCATGTATGAGTGTGTTTGCCAATGGTCACTCCAAATATCAGAACATATAGAAATATGACCTTTCATTTCTTTAAATATTTCATTTAAAATAATTTTACCATCTTTATATAATTTGAAAATATGACGTTTTGTTGTGTTTCGAGTCATTCTACATGCAGCAGGGTTTAAAGCATTATGCACGTAATTAGTAAAATGAAGTTTTTCACCAAAGCTTAAAGAAAGATGTGCCATACATGTTAATTTCGCAAATTCTTCTCTATTTTTTGCATCAGAATATTTAAATAAATCTACACTACTCGTACCTCTACTAGATGATGCGTACCTGGCCATTTGAGTCTGCGTCGTATCAATGCCAAATTCAACCGGATGATGTTTCTCCATGTGCTTGATCATATTTCCGTATCCACCAGAAAATTTATAGATAACCCCACAATAGTTGCAAATTGCTCGTTGTGAACCATCGTCTAGGCGTTCCAAATTAAAATGAATTTTGAAAATATCGGAGGACCGAGCCTTAACTTCTCTTCTCCGTGATTGTGCACTGACACTGGGGTCGCTCTCTTGGGTCGGCATATTTGACATTATGTTCTCGGATGAGCTTGCCATTTGAATAATTGCGATGCGAATGCCGAATGTGATAACAAATTAATTAACAACTAAAATAAGAGAATTGTATTGAAGTAAGATTGAGAATAAGAGATTTATAGAAAATGAGAAAGTTGAGAAATTGGTGTGATGAAATTATGAAAAATGAATCCTATTTATAGAATTTTAGAATTTTTTTGATACCAAAAATGCCCCTAAATATAACCGTTTTATTACCGTTATTAGGGGTACATTAGTAATTTTTATTTTATATAATACATTTTTTTTTATAATTTTTTTTTTTATTTTTTTTTTGGCAGGGAGCCGTTTGGCAGGGAGCCAAACGGCTCCCTGCTGCATCCCCCAACGGCTACTGCCGTTGGGGTAATAAGGCACCCAACGGCTAGTAGCCGTTGGGGGCCTTATTACCCCAACGGCTCGTTGGGGGCCTTAGGGTTCCTGTTGGAACCCTACGGTTCCAACAGGAACCCGACGGTTCCAACCGAAACCGTTCGGTTCCGGTTGGAACCGTCCGAACCGGTGGAACCGTACGGTTCCACCGGTTCGGACCGGTTCGAGTTGGGGTGGAACCCCAACCGAACCGGTCCCATTCCGGTTCGGTTCCGGAACCGGAACCGGAACCGGTTGGAACCGGAACCTTCCGGTTCCAACCGGTTCGGTTCCGGTTCCGAACCGGAACCGTGGCCGGGTCTAACCTTCAGGATGTCCATACACCCCTGTTAACCTCATGTTTAGCCCATTCCCGGACTGAGCCTCTGCATCAATGTGATGTTTACTGAATGATTTTATATTATCCTCTATCTCTATATTTCATAACAATGATAGTCATCCTCCTCTGCCACTTCTATTCACTACAAAACAATTATTAAAACCTAACTTCATGCTTACTGATGTCATCTGCTTAGACATCAATTTTGTTTCACAGAGGAAAACAAGTTAAGGTCTCTTCAGTTGGAGAACTTTCTAGAGCACACGAAACATCTGAGCATTCCCAAAGCCTCGAACGTTCTAACTAAAGATTTTCATTGATGTCGACGGGGCTGAGACCCAGCCTCCACCGTTGAATCTGCCATGCAAGATATCGATATCTCCATTTTATCCCTCTCTGTTGTATCCCAACTCAGTTTGAAATCTGCTTCTGGGGAGTCAAAATCGCCTGATTTGAGATCAACTTCACAGGGCTAGCCATCCTGGCCTTCTTGTTCCTCATCCTTGCGCTCTCCCTAGGGCTGCGCGATCTTTTGAGAGCTTTAAGAACCACCCATGTGTCCTTTGTTGCACTATGATTTCTGGCTTGAGATTTCCACTGCCTTTTCTTTTTTGGCTTGGACTCCGAGTGTTCATTCATAGGCCCATTATCAATTTCCCCTCTCCCAACTATATCTTGATATTGGGAAGGGCTGCCTTTTCTAACCGTACTTGGGCCTTCCAAGCCCAACTGAATTTTCTCAAAATCCTGCCCCTTTCATTTTCCCGCCACTAGGCTCTGCATTCTTGGTTCCTGCTCCCCACCAACTAGGACATGATGCCCATCCAATCCTATTCTCTGCTGGCTCAGGCATATTCCTCCATTAATCAGAGATCTATCACCTACCCCTGCCACGTTGCAGCTCTCTATTGGAGACATGTTCTCCCGTTCTTCTCTGGGGGTTGAACCAGAGCTGATTGGCCCCTGAGGATTAGCTTGATTCATCTTCAGCTGGTGATGCGCAAAACTACCAAGATCTATTGTTTTATTGCCAGTCTTTTCTTGATCATTTTTCCATCTTTCTTTAACACGATTCAGTTTTGTTTTTTCAGCTTGAGTAACCGCTTTCATCCATACTTCATACGCAAATTCCTCTTTAGGTTGTGTTATGAACCCTGAGCACTCCATGTACTGGTGGCCTAAGCATCCACAACATAAACAAAAATATGGTAAACGTTCATACAGGACTGGTAATATAATGTTATTTCACTCTTATTATTTCAGAATAACCATCTTCTTCAAAGGCTTTGTTATATCCACCAAAACCCTAACTCTGATAAATTTTCCAAAACACTCCACTGCCATATCTGTATCCACCTCTTCCACCTTCCTCATTTTTTTCCCGAGCAATTTGACAGTATCTTTGTTCATACACATGATGGGAATGTTATGAATTTGGACCATAATGACGCATGAGTAAAGGTCTGTTTCAAAATATTCCATATGCTCAATGGCTCTATAAGAACAATCAACGCTTTGTCAAAGTGTCAAGGCTCTCCTACAAGCACCATGTGTTTGTCTGCCTCAGTCGTAAACATAAACATAAGAATATTATCTCCTAGGCTTTCAATTCTGACCTCTCTGACTGTCTTCCAAATTGACTACATTGCGGCTTTAAAACCTTCCTTGTTCACTCCTCTTGTGAGAATAACCTTGCCCCCAGACAATGTGCCGCCAACCGCTCTCTTTTGGACTTCATCTCCCCCACAAAGATTACTTTATCCTTTTCCTCTTCTTTTAGGGAAATTGCACTGCATTTGCGAATCAATTCTTTTATTTCCATTGAAAAAATTCTGTTTGTACCAATAGCTGTGAAAGTCAAAAGACTTACGACTCTCTTCACCAGTTTTGAATTATGGTAGAAGTTAGAAATATTTTCTAGACTGGGCAAAATTATTTGTTTTACGTATTAAATTTATCTCAATGACAATTAATCGTGATGTTATTCAATGAACTCGTAAATTTAAAGGAGCAAACAGTAATTGAGCTCTTCCAATCTTTTTATATATAAAAATATTATTTCTAAATATTCTCCCCTTAATTGGTGGAGATTCAATACATTGAGAATGATTTAGATAAAATTTATTAAATTATTTATCATTAATTTAGCTTTGGTATTAGCAAAGTTCTTTGTTATTGGTTTGTGTTCATTGGATGCTTAAATGTAATTAATGTAATTAGTGATTTTTGTGTTATTGATTTATTATGTTGATATGAGCCCATCCCCTAGGGGCGTGGTTTGGTGGTGTATGGCTCAAGATCTCACCTTAAGGTCATGAATTCGATTCCATGGAGTGTGTTTCTTATAAGATCATGGGATAACTGGGGGTTTTACTGTTAGGGTTTTGGGCGCGGGCGCGACGGAAGCCTTGTTCGGGCGAAATCGTAATTTTAAAACTTTTTAAATTACCGAATAAATTATTCAATATCTAATATGAATAATTCATTCATATTTCACCTAAACATATTTATTCGATATCAAATAACGACATAAATAGTTAAGAAACGTCGCCAAACTTTTAGGAAAACGTTTTTCCGTAAAATGGCATAAAACGTGTTTTTGACCAAACCGACTACCCAATACACATGAGGGATGCCCAGGTCAGCCCCAATAATATTACGGCAGTTCATGGGCTGCCCAAACAGTGAATGAACTGCCCAAACAGTGACAAATTCACTGTTTGGGCAGATGTCACCCGGTTGACTCAAAAGTCATCCAGTAACGCCGTTTTTTACCGTTTTCGCTTATTTCAACTCCAAAATAATTTTCGGCAATTGTTCCAACACCTAAAACACATCCAATACATTCAAATGACATATTTTTTATCACCATATTCACTGTTATTCCAGATCTGATCCAGAATGCAAAAAATGTCAATTTTTCATGCTTTAATCAAACTTTTTCAACATTAATCTAATTAATCATAACACCAATTCAAGTCACCACCAATGAAGCACCCAAGAACAATTCTAGGCATTACAAGAGTGGTCATAACACTCTAGAATGGAAACTTATCATAAATTGACTAAATTGAATAAACATTACAATAATATTATTCAAAACAACTTCACACATGCAATATGCTTCCAATTCCATCCTCCAAAACCAAAAGCCCCAAATTTATAGAAAATAAGAAACCCTAGAATCAATCTAGATAATCAAGAATATGAAACAGGTTTTCAAAGCTTAAGGGGATTGAAGATTACCTTTAATCTCTTATTTTCCTAAAGCTTTTTCTTGATTTTTCTTCATTTTCTTCCTTGAATCATCAAGAATAATTTGGGAGCTATTTTAGGGTGGAGTTTCGGCCATGGAGGAGTAAGTGATGAAGAAAACAATTTTTTTTAATTTAAAACATGATGACGACTTTAGGGGCCATTTTGGTCATTTTTGACAATTTAATTCAATTAAATATAATAAGCTTTAATTTGACAAATTAAATTTGCACACTTAAAGCTTAATAAATCATGTCATCTGTAACCAATAATAATTAAACATTTTTCATAACAATTATGAAAAAATATATCATTTAATTATTCAAATATTTAACATTTAAATAAATAATTAATATAATTATTATTATATATATTTTTATGTACATTAAATAACAAATACATATATTAATGGCATGTGTCAAAGTCTTATTTGACAATTAATTAATGTGTATCTAATCAAATTATGTATCAAATACAAATACACAATAATTACGATTGAGCAAAAATGCTCTTATGTATGTGTTTTCGTTTAACCGATTAAACGATTCGAATTAACTCATTTAATCCGATGAAGTATTACGAATAATTTGTATTATTCATAACGCGTTGCCTAAGTGCTCAACGAGTACACTTCATATTGTGGGACTCTCTAAGTTTAGTTTTATCCGTCACGAAATCCAATTTCGTGTCCATAATTCATCCACTCATGAATTATGACGACCACATATAATCTTTCTAAACTATACAAGTCGAGGTCATTGCATATGTATAATCCCTCTGTCACAGGCTATACATATTATAACTGGAATATAGATAAAAACGTCAAATTATTTCGGTATAATATAGGCGACTTTCAATTTACGATCTCTAAATAACACTCGGAACAGGCTTCCGAAGTTATACCACGACCATGGATTTACTAGATCGTAAACACGTGAGGATATTTATACCCTGTACACAGGACTGACAGATCTTATCTTGATACGCACTGGATATCATGAGTGTTGGGGTTGGTGCTCAGAGCGCCAATCCGGGCCGTATTTATGTCTGATTCATGAATACGAACATCCCCTTATTCCATAATATTACTTATTTATGGTTGCACCTCTTGTTCTTATATACGTATTCGATCTGATTACGATTAAGATTGAAACTAAATGTGGTTTAATGATATGTATATATTAGACAAAGGCCCGATAATATATATAATACAGTACACAGTTACAAAGTTAGTTTGTAATTGACATTGGGAAGTGTCACTGCTATATGTATATTATCAAACATAGTTCCTGGTCAAGATTTGCTAACACGGGTCGGTTAGTCAAATCCGTTGAGACCAGTACATGTCGTATATCGAGACTTAGTCCGATGGTTTATCCCAATGAACCATGAGTCTATGGAGACTCGTATAGACGTGTAGGTGTTTATAGTGGATAAACACTGAACGGCTCACCGAAGATTCTTAATGGATGGTACGCCAACGTCAATAAGAATCTTCTCGGGTTGAGTAGCATAGTGGTCCTTCGACTTGAGACACCACTGTGGATGTATGAGACATCCTCCACACTTAGATGGCAGTCACGTCACCGATCTATTTAGATCTGACCTCTGCCTGTTCGTTGGGTGTGGATCGATCCTCAGGATATCCTGTGTGTGTCAAGATAGGATCCGTCAGTTCTGTGTACAGAGCATAGGTAGTCCATATATTATTAGCAGTCTGTTAAATCTGTGGCCACAGTATACATCGGAAGTAAGTTCCGAGTGTTATTTAGAGATTGCTAATAGATACGTCGACGAGATAATACCTATAGAGATTTGACGTTTACATCTATATCTCTGGGATTATCTGGATACCTGTGACGGAGGGATTATACGTATGCAATGACCTCGACCTGTAAGATTCAGCTAGATTATCTGTGATCGTCATAATCTACGGGTGGATAGATTATGCACATGAAATTGGATTTCGTGACGGATATACGTGAATCTAGAGAGTCTCAATAATGAAACATACTAGTAGAGCACTAGAGCAACATTTATGAATAATGATGATTATTTATAAATCGTTTAATCGTTAAACGTAAAATACATGCGAACGGGCCGAACCGTCATTTCCTAATTAATGTGTATTTGTATTTAATATATGATATTATTAAATACACATTAATAAATAGTCAAATAAAGGTATTTGACATATATCATCAATATATGTATTTGAAATATTTAAAGTAAATATAATACATATATTTGATATATTTGTATTTAATTAATTATTTAATTATTTAATTGTTAAATGATTAATATAATTAAAATATAAATATATCACCAAATGATATAGTTAGGAAATGATTATAAGTGTAAATGTTTGACTTTACATTAAAGGAAAAGGTTGTCAAATTGATTTTGACTTCTTAAGATATTTGTTCAAAATTGTTTGAAAAATAAAAATATCTTTTTCCTTTATTTTCTTTTAATTTCGGCCAATACACTTAATATATAAGAGATATATTTTTCTTAGTTGCATTTGTTGACTTAATTAAATATCTATAAAGTGTTATTAAGATATTTTATCAAGTTGATCAAATGTAAGGTGAAATGAAATTGAAATTAATTAACTTGTATTTGGTTTGGTGAATTTCGGCCAAGGCATCTTTGGAACAAGTATATATTGTTTTTCATTTCATTTGGATCTTAACCTAATACACTTTAAAGAAAAACTCCATTAATGGAAGCAAAGGAAGCTTGTGAGAAAGAAAGAAGAAATCAAAGAAAGCTTGGATTTTAGTGAGTTTTTCCAACTTGCTATTAGAAAGGAAAATGTTCCTTAGGATCTAGGCTTTAACATATGATGTTCTTAGGTTATTTCTTTCTTTATTCCTTGTGTTTTGTTGATGGAAGTTTTGATGGAAGTGTAGTGCATGTATAATGGAGGAAGCTTGTGACTAGTGTAGTTACAAGTATTCTTTTATGGTTTTGGAAACCTTGTTGCTAATCTAGAGTTGTTGACCCACTCTTATATGACCTAGATTTGATCTTGAGTTGTTTCATTGTGTTGAGACTTTGATTGGATGGAATAAAGATGATTGAAGTGTTGGATTTAACCAATTTGGTCTAATTTGTCCAATTTGATGAAATTGAAAAATTAGGGTTCATGACCAATTCCAAATTTGGGGCTTTTCATATATGTTGTGTATTTGGATGTGTATATGATTCATATAAAGTTTCATGTTCATTGGATTACATCTTGATGTGTTTTGATGCATGAAATGACAAAGTGCACAAAATGGGTCCTAATTGGTGCATTCGGCCAAAGTGGGAAAAAATGGGATTTTTGGTGCTTTTGGTGTTTTGATGTTTTGAACATGCTAAGTTCATCTTAGAAATGATTTAGAATCATTCAAAATTGATTAGATCAATTTCGGACTAAAATGGACAAAATACCAATGTAAGGGCATTTCGGTAAATTCACTTGAATATGATTCATTTGAATTTCATTTCATAATTTTATTATTGGAATATTAAATAAATATGTTTATTTAATTAATTCGAGAAAAAATTTTGAAATCGGAAAGTACGATTTTCCACCGCTTCCGCTGCGTTACCGGATTTAGCCCCTAAAAACCCCTTCAATGAGCATCCGTCCACACCCAACGAACAGGCGGAGGTCTGATCATGAATAGATTGGTGACGTGACTGTCATCAAAGTGTGGAGGATAACACATATATCCACTGTGGGATCTCAAGTCGAATGACCACTATGCTCATTCAACTTCAGAATATTCATATTGACGTTGGTATACCATCTATTAGGAAATCTTCAGTGAGTCGTTCAGTGTTTATCAAATAAACACCTACATGTCTATACGAGTCTCCTGAGACTAATGGTTCATTGGAATAAACCATCGGACCAAGTCACGATATACAGCATGTACTGATCTAAGTGGATTTTACTAACCGACCCGTGTTAGTAAATCTTGACGAGAAACTTTATTTAAGGATATACATCTTATAGTGCGCAATTAGATCGAATATGTGTATAAAAGACAAGAGGTGCTTCCATTAAATAAGTAAAATTATGGAAAAAAGAATTATTCGTATTTATGAATCGGACATAAATACGATCCAGATTTGCACTCTGAGCACCAACCCTAACAATTTCTCCCACGTGCTCTAGTGCCAATCCACAGTATCATATACACATCTCAATGTGTATCACATACTCATAGCCCTCAAGAGCTCACCTAGCATTCAAGAGGTAAGCAACAACAAGTAAGCCCGCTTTAAAAAATTGAGTCTGTCCAACAAACCCAATTGTTTTCCTTAGCCAACATCATTCATATTTTGTATAAACTAAGTTCTACATAAATATGACTCAGATCCGATATCAATATTGTGCTATAGCTACTGAGTTGTCTATGTATTTAAAGATCAAATCCAAATACTATGCAGACAACCGCAAGCACAACACTAATATCAAAACTTCTAATCTATAAGATCACTTTGTAACTTCATAACTCAATACTTCATAAGTTACAACTAATTCTACTAATACAGTAGAGTCAACGATGCATTCTCCCTGCATCTTTTCTGACTTTATATGACGTAGACCAGCTAACGTAATAATTAGACTCAATACTAATATGACCTTATGGTTGCAGACTAAATTCTCCATTAATAAGAAACTCATTCTTAATATCTCTAAGATAACAAAGAACATGTTTCAAGACCCATCATATGTTCTGCAGCATTTATCAAAATAACTTGTAACAATTACAATGAAATTGATATATTTAATCGTACAAAATATAGTATTCATTATGCCATCATCATATGATGCATCAGATTGAATAGACATTCTAATCATTTTCTCTTTCGACAAAGGAATCATCATTTACGAAAGATTAATACTATATAGATATATATAAGACACGTTAACTGTCAAACAATTATACTAACTGTCATACAGATAGTCTTATTGTGTCCTTTATTAGATCATATCTAATACGCGACTAATGGGAGTATCTCACAAGTTTCTTAGTTTTATATCATATATGAAACTTTATATCAAATATAACAGAGACTACTCTCACTGCTTTCACGGAGAAAAGAAGACTTAGGATATATACAATGCTAGAAAGAATTTTGTACGCTCCTACTGACCATACTAACAAATATGTATTCTCTATGCCTTGATAAAATCAGACAATCTGATTGTATCAAAATTAAAGAATACAGATTTCCGGAAAGCTTATCTAAGTCTACAATAGGCTCTATAAGCTAGTATATCAAACTATGATCTTAGTAGAATACAAACTCCAGGCCCATTCTAGAATGAATTCTTCAAACAAAGAAATCACAACGGATCTCTCATTCGAAGAAATCACTCAAGAACGCCACTTTGCATTCTTTAGCCAAAATACATAGTTTAATATCAACATTAACCAACAGATTTTTAATTGTTCAATTAGTGCGACTAGAGACAAGTTTTCTCAGAATCTACAATAGACTACTGAGCATAACCTTTCTCATTGTCATACTATAAAGGTCAAACCTTTATCAAGCTTAATTTTCTTTTACTGCGCAAATAATTTGCACATTTTATGAACGATTCATAACGAAAGCCTAATCAAGTTCAAAACTTGATCGTAGTAAGCTATGAACAATCTTAGATCTATGATTCAATGCTAATTTCCGAAATCGATATCAAATATCGCTCCCACTATAGGTTATAAGATAATTTTCTTCGATAAGAAAACAACATAATTATTAAGTATCAAATACTTAATGATTCCGACATCCTATTGAACTTATACGGAAGATGTCTAAGGGTTTTTTTCATCTTATTAATTATGTAGTTCCACTTATAGTTTATCATTCTCACATTTGACTTCAATAAGTCAAGTCTTTTCTACAATTGTCAACATCTGATGTTAACATACCAAGTAATAAAATAATTTTATTGCTCATAATCGTAGAAAAAATATTCTATCAAATAGAATACAATATTCTATTAAATAGAATATAATATTCTATTAAATAGAATACAATATTCTATTAAATAGAATAAATGATAAACCTTACTTGTACCTCCGAGGCGCAAGTACTTTCAATTATATAATAATTATACAAAAGAAAGTTTCAAATCTCAAACTTTTCAAGATTCGAATTTTCTACTATACATATCATATATGCAACTGTAGGAATAAATGGAACCTTAATTAAAGAGATGAATTAGTGTTACTGGAGCATAACCCCAAGAGTATTGAAAAACCAATTCGGTAACACTCAGTATCAAACGATTCATATCATATAAGAATCGATTTCTCACACTGATCAATTCCATCACGATGGAATCGTAGAAGAATCATATTGGGTAAGAATCAAATTCATTAAATAACTTTAGAACTAATTATCATAAATTCATATGTTTGATCATATCAAACATCCTTGAACAATTCAAAGACTCATAATGAATTTTAAAGATATAGTTTTCAATACTTCAAATAGAATAACTTTGAACCATTCAAAATATTATATCTGCGTTTCATCAGAAACATATTGAAAGTTCTCGAACCATTCAAGATGTTCAATATATATTCTTCTAGAAACATGTAACTAAGCTATGACAATTCATTAACTAAGTTACGAAGTAAAGAAAACTATCCATGGTAATTTACAATTCATTAAACTACATACTTCCAAAGTATTAGTTTAATAAATCTGTGGTTCAATGACGATCATTGGTTAAATGAGATTTAATCACATCCTGAATACAATATTCATTAAATGGATAAGGATATGTGGTGTGATCTTGTATCAGACCATCATTTACCATACGGAATAAGCATCTAATACTTATGTGATAAAATCTCACAAAGCATTGTTCTAAGCTATTTAGTTAACCGAACATTTTCTTAATGTTTATCTTTTCATTAGTGACACTACTAGTCATATTAAAATATGTAACAACTGTTTATATAGAACAAGTAACTATCCAATAGTCACAAGTTCTGATATCAAATATCAAAACAATTATTAAACATTATTTTAAATAACTAGACGAGAGATCTAGTATCCAATACCTATAGTTGTCGTATTGTGAGAATCAATATTCTCTATACACAACTATACACATCTCATTTATTAAGCTTTATAATTTGCGTTCAGTTATTCACAACAATTGCAAATGATTGATTAACAAACTGTGTCAGACACGTGACTTCTAAAAGTCACTAAAGCCAAGAAACGTCATTATAAGATAAACAAATACTAATGGGGTTTTCCGAATGTCAGTCAAGAATCTCGAGACATGAACTAATTCAAGTCAATTCTTACTGCATAAGAAACTATTCTTACTAGATAACTATATCCAAAGCATATATCTATTTAGATTACTAATCGTGACTTAGTAACTAAGTCACTAACCATCTTGATTTTTCAAGAAAATCGGAACAACAGTTCCAGATGGTTTGAACTAATCTAACAATATCTAAGTCTACTGTCATTCTAGAACCTACTCTAGAAATACGCAACCATAAGTAAAGTCAGAAAATATATTCAAGTAATATGTTATGAAGTGGATTATAAGTATAATTATATATACAATATAGAATAAAGGAAAACAAAACCAGCAAATTCCATAAAATTACACACTGCTTTAGTTATGGATTTTTAACCCAACAGTGTCTCCCACTACTTTACGTAATACCGTAATCCCCAACAGAGAACGAGAATTCAATAATTAAATCGAATTCCATAGTGAGAGTATGATCTCATGATTATATTTTGACTCACAGCTTTGGCACGATCTCACCTACATATGTTCATTAGGTAGACAACTCATTGTCAATCACTCACCAGTGACTCCTGATTTTGGTTCTGACTGTTTCTTATTATGATAGCTTTGGCACGTTCATAAGGAGGCGTATCAAGGCTTTACTTGCCAATGACAAACTCAAGCTACCGATGTAGTCCTGACAGCTTTGGCACGTTCAGGATTTCCACTTTCACTTGAATTTGTCTAGTATCAATATACAACCGGCATGGATAAAATTCTATCAACTATACCCTCACTACTTTGGCACGATCTCGGATGCAGCCATAGAAAGTTACCCATAAACCATATTGACAAGACAGACCAAGAAACATGCATCCAATACATGTCACTTTATAGTCTTATTTAAGCGGGGATATTCCTCAATGAAGCATTGTTCTACATTATAAGCATAATTTAATTTAGATCAACTTCTAAACAGTTCAATTCTACTATAGAAAACATAACATAACTTAACCATTAAATTTCAGTTACGTTTCCCGTTAGCGTAGAACCGAAAAGTCAAGAAATATCTAAATTACATGCATGTGCAAACATCAAAATTGGATTATATATCATATATCAAGCATGACAAATGTAATAGATGAAGGATCAGACCTGCTCTGATACCATTTTTGTTGGGGTTTTGGGCGCGGGCGCGGCAGAAGCGTTGTTCGGGCGAAATCGTAATTTTAAAACTTTTTAAATTACTGAATAAATTATTCAATATCTAATATGAGTAATTCATTCATATTTCACCTAAACATATTTATTCGATCTCAAATAACGACATAAGTAGTTAAGAAACGTCGCGAAACTTTTACGAAAATGTTTTTCCGTAAAATGGCATAAACCGCGTTTTTGACCGAACCGACTACCCAATACACATGAGGGCTGCCCAGGTCAGCCCCAATAATATTAGGACAGTTCATGGGCAGTCAGAACAGTGACAAATTCACTGTTTGGGCAGCTGTCACCCGGTAACGCCGTTTTCACTTATTTCAACTCCAAAATAATTTCCGGTAATTTTTCTAACACCACAAACACATCAAATACATTCAAATGACATATTTTTTATCACCATATTCACTGTTATTCCAGATCTGATCCAGAATGCAAAAAATGTCAATTTTTCATGATTTAATCCAACTTTTTCAACATTAATCTAATTAATCATAAGACCAATTCAAGTCACCAACAATGAAGCACCCAAGAACAATTATAGGCATTAAAAGAGTGGTCATAACACTCTAGAATGGCAACTTATCATCAAATAACTAAATTGAATAAATATTACAATTATATTATTCAAAACAGCTTCACACATGTAATATGCTTCCAATTCCATCCTCCAAAACCAAAAGCCCCAAATTTATAGAAAAGAAGAAACCCTAGAATCAATCTAGATAATCAAGAACATGAAACATGCTTTCAAAGCTTAAGGGGGTTGAATATTACCTTTAATCTCTTATTTTCCTAAAGCTTTTTTCTTGATTTTTCTTCATTTTCTTCCTTGAATCATCAAGAACAATTTGGGAGCTATTTTAGGGTGGATTTTCGGCCATGGAGGAGTAAGTGATGAAGAAAATAAATTTTTTAATTTAAAACATGATGACCGACTTTAGGGGGCATTTTGGTCATTTTTGACAATTTAATTCAATTAAATATAATAAGCTTTAATTTGACAAATCAAATTTGCACACTTAAAGCTTAATAAAATCATGCCATTTGTAACCAATAATAATTAAACATTATTCATAACAATTATGAAAAAGTATATCATTTAATTATTCAAATACTTAACATTTAAATATTTAAATAATTAATTAATATAATTATTACTATATATTGATTTATTTACATTAAATAACAAATACATATATTAATGGCATGTGTCAAAGTCTTATTTGACAATTAATTAATGTGTATCTAATCAAATTATGTCTCAAATACAAATACACAATAATTACGATTGACCAAAAATGCCATTATGCATGTGTTTTCGTTTAACCGATTAAACGATTCGAATTAACTCATTTAATCTGATGAAGTATTATGAATAATCTATATTATTCATAAAGCGTTGCCCAAGTGCTCCACGAGTACACTTCATATTGTGGGACTCTCTAAGTTTAGGTTTATCCGTCACGAAATTCAATTTCGTGTCCATAATTCACCCACTCATAAATTATGACGACCACGGATAATATCCCTAAACTATACAAGTCGAGGTCATTGCATACGTATAATCCCTCTGTCACAGACTATCCATATTATACCTGTGATATTGATAAAAACGTCAAATCATTTCGGATAATATTGTTGACTTTCAATTTACGATCTTTAAATAACACTCGGAACAGGCTTATGTAGTTATACCACGGCCATGGATTTACTAGATCGTAAACACGTGAGGATACATATGCCTTGTACACATGACTGACAGATCCTATCTTGATACGCACTGGATATCATGAGCATCAGTCCACACCCAACGAACAGGCGGAGGTCTGATCATGAATAGATCGGTGACGTGACTACCATCAAAGTGTGGAGGATAACTCATATATCCACTGTGGTATCTCAAGTCGAATGACCACTATGCTCGCTCAACTCGAGAAGATTCCTATTGACGTTGGTGTACCATCTATTAGGAAATCTTCAGTGAGTCGTTCAGTGTTTATCAAATAAATACCTACATGTCTATACGAGTCTCCCGAGACTCATGGTTCATTGGGATAAACCATCGAACCAAGTCACGATATACGACATGTACTGGTCTCAGCGGATTTTACTAACCGACCCATGTTAGTAAATCTTGACCAGGAACTTTATTTAAGGATATACATCTTATAGTGCGCTTCCCAATGTCAATTACAAACTACGTTGTAACTGCGCACTATATTGTAAATCATTGGGTCCTTGTATAATATACATGTATCACTAAACCAGATTTAGTTTCAATCTAATCATAATTAGATGTCTAATCGCAATTAGATTGAATATGTGTATAAAAGACAAGAGGTGCTACCATTAAATAAGTAATATTATGGAAAAATGAATTGTTCGTATTTATGAATCAGACATAAATACGATCCAGATTGGCACTCTGAGCACCAACCCTAACACTTACCTGCTCCCCTTAATCCCGGAATGGGTGGTTTGACGGTGAGGTTTCCAACGATTTCAAAAAATATATTCATATGAGCACAACGCTTGAAGAAGTGGCCTAATATGTTAAGTTGCTAAAAGAATCAAACACATGTCAACAATAATCAACCTGATTAAATGTCAACACTTACAAAAAAAAATCGTACAATTTATAATTTTTATTTTTATTTTTTGGTTTGGAATAATTATTGTGCATCCATGGTGAATGCATGCATGAACAAGTTTTGAAAAAATATAAAAAGATAAATTTTATTCTTAATTCTCATGTCATTATTATTATTATTATTATTATTATTATTATTATTATTATTATTATTATTATTATTATTATTATTATTATTATTATTATTATTATTATTATTATTATGCTTTCATGATTGACGGATGCATGCATGAAAAGGTTATGGAAAAATATAAAATGATAAATTATGTTCCCAATTCTCATGTCATTATTATTTGTGTTGACGGCTGATTTTGGTCTCAGGGCAATATGGGAATATTACACCCGAGACAATCCTCCATCAATAGTGAATTTGTTTGGTTATGGGGGACCAAAAGCAAACTTAGCAAAAGACAGATAAATACGCCAATCGACAAGGAGATTTAACGTGGTTCGGTGGATTTGGATCCGACCTACGTCCACGGGCACAAACAAGATGATACTTTTATTATTCAAATGCACTTCTCAGACCGTTCTTTGTGTTTTACAAGTCAGAGCTTGGTGATTCTGATGATGATATCAGTTCTCTTTTTTCTTCCCCTTTCTTCTTCCTTTTTGTCCCCCTCTCCACTCACTCTACCCTCCTATTTATAATGGTGAAGAAATCATATTCCTATTTGTACAAGAATTTCCTAGTTGAAATAATTTCCCTTTCCCATAAGGATTCCTAGTCAAAAACTACATTTACTTTCTTTATCATACTAGGACATTGACTTACTAGTTTACCCCATGAAAGTAGGATAACTTATTATCTTATCTCATATGGATAGAATGCCTTATTTTCCCGAACATGTCTTGCCATATGCTCGGTCTTCATGTGGTCGGTCATAATAGTCTTTTGTACTGAGAATGCTGCTGTCGACCTGATAATTGCCCGGTCATCTTGAACTCAAGTGCTCGGTCACTAACCGTAAAGTTCCCGGCCCCTTACTGTTGACTCTTTAGTGGTCGGGTCGGCATCAATAATCTTGACTGAGAAGTGAATTACCTTTTTTACCCCTGTCGTGCTGCTTAAATAACATAGTGCCTGAAAACACCATCAACAATTTGTTTATAATTTTAAGCTTTCAAATACATTACATGATGAAAATTGTGTGTATATATATACATTGTACTGGAATTATGTTTGTTGAAAATATTTTACTTTGCCCAATTTTCTTATTATTGATGCATTGTATCAAAGTAAATTGGCTATATGATGATATCACAAATTTTCCTCATTTAATTATCTTTTTGAATTTTTTTTCCCCAGTATTTTTATTTACATCTTTAAGCTTATTTGCTTACTAATATGTTATTTCTTTTTACTGGCAAATTCGGCCTCATATTTACAATATATGAGATGGGTATTTCATTCAAGAAATGTGCTAGAGTGCATGAGGATGTTAAAATTACTATTAAGTTAAAAATATAAGCATGCAGCAAGGGAAAAATAATTTAAAAAATTAACACACATATGTTAAATTTTTTTTTTTTAAAAAAAAAAAGGCAAAAAAAAAAAAAAAGAGGAACTCGAGTAACGCGCGGGATCTCGAGTAATTAACAACAATGGTCAACTCCTACCTAATGGTGGACAAACAACTTGTGTGTTAATGGCTAAATGCTTAGCACGTTCAGTTTAATTTATTTTATTTTTTTAAAAGAGACAAATTCAAGGAATATATACAAAATCAATATTTAAAAAAAATTAAAAAAAAAATTCATAACATCAATATTATTGCAATCATTGAAATTAACTTGAAAGAATGGTGAAAATAAATAATAATAAATTTATAAAACTGAAAGCATTTGATCAAAATCAAATCTTAACATTAAACTAAACAGTCTTGGACTTGGGAAATGCCTTGTGAATTAAGCTGTTTCAACAAGAAAAATAATGAACCTAAAAAATAAAAACAAAAAGCCAAATAATTGGAGAAAATTTAGAGAAAGTTTCCGGTTTGCGTTGTGTAATGATAGAGTTCTTTCAAAAATTGGAATAGCATATTTGTAAATAATAAAGTGACAATTTATTTATTAGTGTGGTATTATTGTAAATATAATTTAAAGTATTTAAAATTTTGGTATAGCCCATCCTCACCTACACGTGGCTTCGCCATGACAGTACCGTAAATTTTGTATATGTATCACAGTCTACTCTTAAGGTGTGAACTCATGGAGTTTTTTTTTTTTTTTTTTTTTGGTTACACTAATTAAGTAACTAGGCTTAATTCTTATGTTTTCTTAAGTGTGTTGTGAGCTTATATAACAGTGAATGATCGTATCACATAACAATTATTTGATTGATTCACAATTTCAACAATTTTTATAAGACATTTCAAAAATTAAAATGTGTGTGGTTGCTCATATATATTAAGTAAGGTTATTGATAAAATTATACCAGCATAATTATTAATCTTTTAAAAAAATAAATAGTGTTGTCATATGTTAAACGAAATCGGGGATGACCTAAACTAACATGAAAATAAACAAAAAGAGCGACATATTATATTATTGAGATTAATGAGACAATAATTTAGAATACAACAATAAGAGAAGAATTTGATTTAGTTAGGTTATAATTAATCTTATTTATTTATTCATATATGAGATATGGCAATATCGCGATACAAACTGTCATAATTCTTTTATTGAATTATTATAATAGGAAAACGATTCACAAACAAATACAAATTTTAAAATTTTTTTGGAAAATCTGTCGAGGTTTTAGACGGTTTAATCAGATAACGCAGTGGAACGTGAAAAATCAAATTTTTCCGATTTTGTTGATTTTTTTGAGGTAATTAAAATAAACTAATTTATTCTAATCATCAAATTTGAAAAAAAAAATCATTTTTTGCACAAAAGTCCCCAAATTACCGTGAATCTCCATTTTTTTATCAATTTTTTACATTTTAATCATTTTAGTCCTAATTTGTTAATTACAAGCATAGGTGATTTCCAATCACTAACAAAATGATTAGTACATCTACTATACATCAAAATACATCCAATATATGAAAAGCCTCAATTTTGATTTAGTCATAAACCCTAATGTTGTCAATTAACCCAATTAACAAAAATTAATTCAATACCACACTTTAATACATTCTCTACAACACCAATCAATCCTCACCACTTTGAAATAACTCAAGAACATTTCTAGGTCATTATTGAGTGGCCTAACAACTCTAGAATGGCAACAAGTTATCTAATGACCATTAAAAGTCTTAATTACACTAATTAAGTTTACTTTAATTTACAACACATGCATGTATCCATCTTTAAGCATCCAAGCATCTCAACACAAATTGAAGAGAGGGAAAAACAAATTCACATCATATGTTGAGCTATGGAACTTTAGAAACAATTTCCAATTTAAAGGAAAGTTAGTAATTACCTTATTTCCAAGTTTTTCTTTGATTTTTCTCTCTAACTCTCTATTTTTTTGTTCTTGAATACTTAATTTAACACTTGAAAATTGAAAACAAAACCTTTTTTATACTTTTTCACTTTGGCCGAAAACTTGAAGAAAAAAAATTGATATTTTGATTTTTAATCTATTTAAAACAAAACAAAACTCAATTTGATAACCTTTTCCAAAATTAATTCCAAATGTATCCAATTACATTTTTCCATTTCCAAGCTTAATCATCAATTTAGATATTTATTTTTAATTACTTTAATCATTTAACAATTAAATAATCAAATAATTAGTAAATAAAATATTTAGATATATGTATTATATTTACATTAAATAATCAAAATACTTATATTTATGATATATGCCAAAAATCTTATTTGATAATTAATTAATATGTATTTAATAAAATCATGTATTAAATACAAATACACATTAATTAGGAAATGACCGAAATGTCCATATGCATGTAGTAATTCGTTTAATCGTTAAACGATTTATAATAATCAATATTATTCATAATTGTTACACTAGTGCTCTACGAAGTATATTTCAATATGTGAGACTCTCTAAGTTCATGCATATCCGTCACGAAATCTAATTTTATGTCCATAATCTACCCATCTGTAAATTATGACGACCACAGATAACTCGCTAAACTATATAGGCCGAAGTCATTGTATACGTATAATCCTTTTGTCACAGGTATCCGGATTATACCAGAGATACAGATATAAATGTCAAATCCCTTTAGGTATAATCACGTCGACGTATTAATTAACGATCTCTTAATAACACTTAGAATTCACTTCTACAGTGTACCAATGGCTTATGGATTTAACAGATAGCTAACTCATATTGAATACATATGCTATGTACACATAATTGATGGATCATTTCTTGATACACACAGGATATCTTGAGAATCAATCCACACCCAACGAACATGCGGAGGTCTGACCTAAATAGGCCGGTGACGTGTTTGCTGTCAAAGTGTGAAGGATATCTCATATAACTACAGTGGTATCTCAAGTCAAAGAATCATTATGCTACTCAACCCGAGAAAATTCTTATTGTCGTTGGTGTAGCATCCATTAAGAATCTTCGGTGAGTCATTCAGTGTTTATTCGATATAAACACCTACATGTCTATACGAGTCTCTGAGACTCATGGTTCATTGAGAACCAACCATTTAAATCCAAGATTTCAATATATGACATGTACCGGTCTCAACGGGTTTACTTATGACCAAGTAAAATAAACTTTGACCAGGAACTGTTAAAGAAATGATACTGTTATGATACAACTTAATGTCGGTTGCGACGTTTTTACAACTGTATCATAACTAATCATTCTAAGGTTAATTACGTCTTTACCATATATAAAGAGATATTATGTAGTAGAAACTGGTTATTTTATTCATAATAAAAGGTTTACATAAATATTTACAGGGAAATACAAAAGAAATTGGCGCTCTAATCACCAATCCCAACATATTCTCTCACTTGTTCTAGTGTCAATATTGATTGTATCTCATACCTATCGACTTTACATGTTTATCAAATAACTTCGGAGGAATGACCTTGCTAAGCGGGTCTGCTACATTATCTTCACTCGGGACCTTGCACACGGCAATGTCCCCTCGCGACACAATATCTCGAAAAGATTCTTATTGACATTGGTGTGTCATCTATTAAGAATCTTCGGTGAGTCGTTCAGTGTTTATCCGATATAAACACCTACATATCTATACGAGTCTTCGAGACTTATGGTTCAACGAGTAATAACCATTGAAATCTCATATTCCAATATACGACACATACCGGTCTTCGCGGGTTTATTTACTGACCAAGTAATGTAAACCTTGACCAGGAACCTTTTAAAGATGATATTGTTATGTTGGGGTTTTTAGGGGGTATTACCGGGTAACGCAACGGAACGCAAAAAATAAAATTTTCCGATTTCAATAATTTTTCTTGGGTAATTAAAATAAACTAATTTATTCTAATTACTCAATACTCAAAAATTCAATTTTTACCCAAATCCAGAATTTTCTCCCAAATTATTATGAGACCCTAAAAGGTTTGCATTTTAATCATTTTAGTCATAATTTGTCAAATATAAATTTAGATGATTTCCAATCAACTCAAAAATGATTTTTATATATATTATATACATCAAAATACAACACATATATGGAAATCCCCAATTTTGGTTTAGGTGAAAACCCTAATTTTTTAATTAATCAAATTAACCAAAATTAACACAATCCAATAATTTAATCTAATCTCTACACCACCAAACAAGTCTCACCACTTTAAAACAACTCAAGAACAATTCTAGGTCATCAATGAGTGGCCTAACAACTCTAGAATGACAATAAAATTATCTAATGATCAAAAGTGTGTTTATACAGCATTTACAAGCATACTTTGTTGACATACATACATACATCTTTCATTCAAGCTTCCAAACATCTCAATACAAAACTAAAAGAGTAGAAAAACATGAAGACAACATATGTTGTAGTTAAGAACAATAGAAACATTTTTCCTATTAAAGAAAAATTGAAATTACTTACTAATCTTCAAAATTTCTTTGAAAAACTTCTTAGCACTTCTCTTTTTCGCTCAAGTCTTTTGTTTTATGTTTTTGGAGGATTAACACTTGTGTGAAACAAATGAAAAAATATAACGCTTAAATACTTAGGGTTCGTCGAAAATTAGGTGAAAATAAGAAAAAGATATTTTCCAATTTTCAAACAAATAAAAAGAAATCAAAACTAATCTGATAACATTTTCTTTTAATGCAAAAGTCAAACATTTACACTTTAATCATTTCCAAATTTAAATATCAACTTAGATATTTTTTTTATTTCAATTACTTTAATTATTTAACAATTAAATATTTACTTTAATACAAATATTTAAATATATGTATTATATTTATTTTAAATAATCCAAATACATATATTAATGATATATATCAAATATCAGAATTTGATAATTAATTAATGTGTATTTAATAAAATCATATATCAAATACAAATACACATAGGAAATTACTAAAAGGCCTCTTTGCATATATCTTTCGTTAACTGTTAAAGGATTTATAAATAATCAATATTATTCATAAACGTTGCCCAAATGCTCTACGTGTATATTTTATTAGTGAGACTCTTTAGGTTCAGGCATATCCGTCATGAAATCCAATTTCATGTCCATAATCTACCCATCCGTAAATTATGACGACCACATATAAACTCACTGAACCATACAGGTTGAGATCATTGCATACGTATAATCCCTCTCACACAAGTATCTGAATTATACCAGAGATACAAATATAAATGTCAAATCCTTTTAGGTATAATCACGTCGACGTATTAATTAACAATCTCTTAATAACACTTAGAATTCACTTCTACAGTGTACCATGGGCCCATGGATTTAACAGATCGCTAACCTATATTGAATACATATGTTATATACACAGAATTGATGGATCTTTTCTTGATACACACAGGATATCCTGGGAATCAATCCACTCTCAACGAACAAGATGAGATCTGACCTAAATATGTCGGTGATGTGACTGATATCAAAGTGTGGATTATATCTCATATATCCACAGTAGTATCTCAAGTCAAAGAATCATTATGCTACTCAACCCGAGAAGATTCTTATTGACATTGGTGTAACATCCATTAAGAATCTTCAGTGAGTCGTTCAGTATTTATCCGATATAAACACCTACATATCTATATGAGTCTCTGAGACTCATGGTTCATTGAGAATCAACCATTGAAATTCAAGATTCCAATATATGACATGTACCGATCTTAGTGGTTTACTTACTGACCAAACAATGTAAACCTTGACCAAGAACTGTTAAAGAAATGATATTGTTATGATACAACTCAATGTCAGTTGCATCACTTTTGCAACTGTATCATAACTAATCATTCTAAGGTCAATTACGTATTTACCATATATAAATAGATATTATATCATAGAAACTGCTTATTTTATTCATAATAAAAGGTTTACATAAGTATTTACAGGGAAATACAAAAGAAATTGAAGATGTAAGCACCAATCCCAACAAATTCTCCCACTTGCTCTAGTGCCAATATTGATCGTATCTCATACCCATCGACTCTACATGTTTATCAAATAACTTCAGAGGAATGGCCTTGGTAAGCGGGTCTGCTATATTATCTTCACTTGGGACCTTGCACACGACAATGTCCCATCGCGACACAGTCTCTCGAATGATGTGATACTTTCGTTCCACATGCTTCAATTTCTGATGCGCCATCGGTTCCTTTGCTTGCGCAATGGCTCAATTATTATCAGAGTATAACAGAATCGGATTCTGGATACTTGGGACTACTCCCAACACTCTGATAAAATTCTTAACCCAAACAGCTTCTTTTGCAACTTCAGAAGCTGTAATATATTCTGCCTCTGTGGTGGAATCAGTTGTGGACCCCTGTTTGGAACTTTTCCAACAAACTACACCTCCATTAAGGGTAAACACGAATCTTGATGTAGACTTTCTATCATCAGAATTCGATTGGAAATCTGAATCCGTATACTCATTAACCTACAGCTCATTTCCTCCATATATCATAAACTTATCCTTAGTAACTTTAAGATACTTTACAATATGTTTAATGGTCATCCAATGGTCATTACCAGGATTGGACTAATATCTGTTGGTTACACTAACTGCGAAGCAGATATCAGGCCTAGTACACAACATGGCATACATGATGCTGCCCAAACACAAACATAAGGCTTATTAGACATTCTATTCTTCTCATCTTCTGTTTGTGGACACATCTTCTTCGAAAGATGTAGGCCATGTTTGAACGAAATATGTGTTGTCTTACAGTTACCAAAATTATACGGTTCTAAGATCTTATCTATGTACGTTGATTGGGATAACCCAATAAGCTTTCTTTCTCTATCTCTATAGAGTTTTATGCCTAAGACATATGAAGCTTATCCCAGGTCTTTCATGGAGAAATTCTTACAGAGGTAAGCTTTGACGTCCTGCATCATCCCGATATCATTCCCAATGATCAGGATTTCATCAACATATAGAACTAAAAATACCTCCATACTATCACTGGTCTTCTTATACACACGGGATTCTTCCGAATTCTTGAGAAAACCGGACAATTTGATTATCTTGTTGAATCAAAGGTTCCAACTTTGTGAAGCTTGTTTAAGTACATAAATGGACTTCTTAAGCTTACATACCATGTCCGAGTTTTCGCTGGATACAAACCCTCCAGATGTTCCATATAGATTTCTTCATCAAGAAATCCATTTAGAAAAGCCGTTTTGACATCAATCTGTCAAATCTCGTAATCATTGTAAGCAGCAATAGATAATAAAATCCTAATAGATTTTAGCACCGCAATTGGCGAAAAAATTTCATCGTAGTCGACACTAGGTCGCTGCGTGTAACTTTTAGCTACCGGACAGGCCTTAAAAGTTTCAACCTTTCCGCCAGGCCCGCGCTTCCTTTTGTAAACCCATTTACAATCGATAGGAATAATTCCTTCAAGAAGCTGAACCAAATCCGAAACTTGATTCAGATGCATAGAGTCTAACTCTGATTTTATGACCTCTTGTCACTTTACGGAGTCGATGTCTAACATCGATTCTCTATAGGTATATGGGTCAGTCTCTTCAACTAAAAGAACATCAAGACTCATTTCTTGTATCAAATACAAGCATTTATGAGGTCTAGATACCCTTTCGGACCTATAAAGTGTGGGTAATAAAAGTTCTTCATCTACTTGAACTTCAGGTTCCTCCGTCGGTTCGTTGGTCTCATGTTGTACTTCATCAAGTTCAACTTGTAGGCATTGCATTTTTACACATTAGCTCAATGATGAGTCTCGTATGGAGGCAACTACCTCTTTAGTCATGAAAGTCGCGGGAAACGAACGTTGGAAGGGTAAAGTTGGAAAATGGAATTTTCGTTGGATTTAACCTCGTTGTTTGGCTTCGGGTTGCTTGTTGGACCTCTGTTTTAAAACACACCAAACCCATTAAAACACATCTCACAAATTAAATAATTAAAACATTTAAAATACATGTCACAAACTAAATGAATCCAATTAAATTAAATAAAACACATGTCACAAATTAAATTCATTTCCCAAATTAAAATATTCAAATTAAATTCCATAAATAACATTCCTAATTAAAATAAATCACATTCCTAATTTAATTAAATCACCTACCAATTTAAATAAATCATATCCTTAATTAAAAAGAACAAATCAAATCAATTCCCCTAATTAAAAGATATCATCAATTAATACACAAATCTTATTCATTCTCCAATAAGGTAAACCTCCTCCCTTAGCCTATAAAAATAACCCTTCTCCACACAAACCAGACCCTGACTGGCAGATTCACACAAAAAATACAAAAAAATAATAACCCTTAACCCTCCACGCAACCAGCCTGCATGCTCCACGCCATCACCCTAACGCCACCTACTCACCTTAACAAACCACGCCCATTGACCCTTGCTCTCATCTCGCCCAACAGCCATCACCCTAACGCCACCTGCTCACCTTAACAAACCACGCCCACTGACCCTTGCTCTCATCTCGCCCAACAGCCATCACCCCTCCTTCACGTAAACCTTCACGCCATAAGACCAAAAACACCTCATGCACGCACCATCCACCAACTAAACCATAAAGCCCACTTCAACGACAAAAGAACCAAGCTCACATTCGCCCCCTTTTGCTCACAAACCCTCACGCATCAACCTTCACAGCCTGCCCTCACGCCCATTCTTCATGCACAAAACCCTGCCTTCACGCCCACTATCACGCACCAAGGCCCCTCCACTCATCACGCTGCTTCAAGCCTCACGCTTAGCCTGCCACACCGCTTATCTCCTTCTCGCCACCTAGCCACACACCGCATAGCAGCCTTGAGACGTCCCCACATTGCCTTACACCAGCCCACGACCTTGCCACCTAATTTCACACACACAAGACGCACACAAGCAGCACTCCAAACTCAGCCCATTCAACAAACACACAGCCCTTTAACCAGACAAGCCTTCGCACATTAACCCTCACTGCCAGCCCAGTTCAGCCGCACATTAACCTCAAAACATCCCCCATAAACCCCTGAAACTGTCCAGATTTTAGCCACAAAACAGTCCCCAAAAACTGCACAAACCAGTCCCTTAATTACCCCAAAATAGCGACCAGAAAATACAACAAAAACAGCAGAGCAACGGAGTAAAAAAAGCAGCCCGAATGGAAAAACAGCGAGAAAAGACGTTGAGTTGGTGAACCAAAAGAGTTTCGGATCATTCACCCTTCCAACGGACGTGTAACGCCCTTTCGTGAGACAACAAAAGAGGTTAGACCTGAGGGCCCCTTCTTACTTATCTTCTTTCGTTTTATTTTATTTATTTTAAAATATTATTGCATGAGAGTCGTTTGAGGCATGATGTGATTGTTGGATGAGCGGGATGTGTGTTCCCTTTTGTGGTATATCGGATGGAAACCCGGACGTAAATCCCGTAGCCGATTCCGAATGGACGGTATTGCGGTCTGCACCCGGGATACAACGCCACGTACCACTTAAGATGCACGTATCTCGTCTCATCCAAATTTGTATTTGAGCATGTCATAGTTCTAGGCCGTTTATTTATTATTTTAAGCATGAGTTAATTTAGTCTTGTTATTTAATTTTCAAAGCATGATTGTGTTATTTAGGCATGTTGTTTCTTCATTCTTTATGCATGATGTTTCGTTTAGTTTATGTTTATGTTTAATTAGTTATTTGTTTACTTTGGTTTAATGGTTCAATATGCTCGTTGTGTTATATTGCGTGGAGTTATTTGGATGAAAGCATGTTAGATCTAAGTACCCTTGAGCATGAATGTTGAATAAATTCGGTTAGTTTATTGCACAAATTATATCATCACAAGTGACATAAGTAAGGGACCATTCCGAACCCAACGATTTGAGGTCTTCCCTTGCGAGGGGTGAGTGCGGCCTTAAATCTTTGTCCCGATTCACACCGGGTGGCGACTCCATCTTATTTCGTACTCCCAACTAGGTCGCGAGCCTAGAAACAGCGTCGTCAAGTTCTGTTGTCTACAGTCTGGCGACTCCACTGGGGATATTTTGAATCGGCCCCGAAATCATGTCTTGTGATGTTTATGATTTGTGCTTTAGTTAATCGTTTCGATAGTGGGTTGAGGGGGGTTATTAAAGGCTTTGTCGAAGCTAGATAATGGTTCGATGTCTTCCTTCAGTCACTACCTTTTCATAAGGAAAAGCTGTGAAGACACCTAGATAACCATTACTTGTAGCTCGTTGTGACATACTAGTTTGGAGGACTCGTTGTTTATTCCTGACACCAAGCGATAAGAGCCTAAGGGGCTTGGGTACTTAAGAGAGCCTCGCTCCACCCTCCCTCTGGGGAACCTACAATGAGAAATCCATTCGACAGTCCGTCACACACCATAACTCGTTGGCACGTACCGTAAGGTATAAAAAAGGTGCGCTCACTTGGTCGCTTGAACCCTTAAGTGGGGAGTCCTAGTTGTGGGCAATCCTTCGTCAATGAGAGCATTTGTCCGCACTCCCGAAAACCCACATGTGAACCTTAGTCGTATAACTAATAGAAATCATTCCTTTATGTTTATGTTTTGGACCATTGTCATTTGGATTCAGTTCGACTTGTTGTCATGAAGTATGGGCTTGTTGGGCCATTTAAACTGGGACGAGTCTGTGCTTTATGGCAATCGGGCCAAAAGTTTCTAAAATGCTGATGGGCCAACTAGTGTAAAATTCTTATGACTTATATATTACATGCATCGCACGCATCTCATGCATCTCATGCATACATGCATCATGTTAACCCCCGTGTCTTAAAAGCCATCATAGATATCCGTTGGGTTAGGGATAAAAAAGGACTTGTCAAAGAAGAGTTTAGCAAACATGGATATCGGGGAAAAGGAAAATCGAGGAAAAGAAAAATTTACGGCAAGGATAGAAAGACCATTGGGGGGGCCTTCAAAAAAAAAAGAGAGAAAAAAAGGGAAAAGGAAAAAAAAAAAAAGAGAAAAAAAAAAGAAAAAAAAAAGAAAAAAAAAAGAATAAGAAAAGAAAAAAGAAATTGTTTGTTTTTAGTCCCTGATAGTTAGACATATGTCCGATAATGAAATTGATTGCTTTAAGGTGAAACCTTAGAAAAGATAAACTCTTGATGTGCTTTTATCTGATACTTTGAATGATTAATCTCTGTTAGACTCGTAAGCACTTCACTATAGGTTATTAGCGGTGAAAACCTGAGTAGTTAGCAATGTGACTAGTTGAAGAAATTGTAGGTCGGTGAATGACCGTTCGCCTAAATGCTTATCCTGATTTGCTTATGTTATGATGTGTGGTATGGTTGAAAATGAAAGAAAATGTCTCTAAAGGAAAGAATTGAACCGCCTATAATCGATAAGCGTGAAGCTACCCATGGGCGAGTATTAGGACCACCATGAGGAGAATTGCTACCTTAAAGGGTAGGTGTGTTGAAAAAAAGAGAAAGAAGAAGTTCAAAATGAAAAAAAAAAAACAAAAGAGAAAGAAGACCATACTACATTGAGCACGAAAAAGTAATTGCAGCCCCTAACTGAGACATCTAGGTTGGTTTGACCCATCGATCCCGATTTTTGAAACGAAATCATCGAGTTAGCTTACCCAAGGATTAAGCCGTAAAAGAACCTTTGCACACACACACTTTGAGTCTGGCATAGATCATTTGTTCAAAGACTTGAATTTGAGTTGCATCGAATGTTTTGAAGGTTCTCTGGTTTCATTACTAAGCATTCTTTGAGGACAATGATATGTATAACTATTGGGACTATTTCGTAGCATGTGACATAACATGATGATATGGAAGGCCCCACCATGTGGTTCATCTTGACCAAGTGCAAACAGCAGAGAAAAAAGGTAAAACAAGACTGGGGGCGACCAGTCTCCCATATCGCGAATCATGGACTGAGCAATCACCTGGAGAACTGGCGGAAGACCTAACCCAGCGGAATAGGAAATTCATTCATGCATGCATGCATACACGTAACATATTTTGCATTCTTTTTTGTGTTTGTTTTGTTTTGTATTCACAGGTTTCAAAGAACAAAAAGGAGAAAGCGGCAAAGACAAGCCAACCAGAATCAGCAACACATCAGTATCAGTTTTGGGGATGAGTCCTAGGGTCGAAGCCCATACCAGTTTCATTTTTGGGGATGAGTCCCAGGGTTAAAGCCCATATCAGTTTCGGTTTTGGGGATGAATCCCAGGGCTGAGGCCCATATCAGTTTCAGTTTGGAGATGAGTCCCGGGGTCGAGGCCCACATCAGCAGAGTTTTGGAATGAATCCCAAGGTCGAGGCCCACATCAGCAGAGTTTTGGAATGAATTCGGGAATGAATCCCAGGGTCGAGGCCCACATCAGTAGAATCCGGGAATGAATCCCAGGGTCGAGGCCCACATTGTCAGCATCATCGGGAATGAATCTTAGGGCTGATGACCACGTTGTCAGAATTTGGAATGAACTTAGGGAATGAATCCGAGGGCCGAGGCCCACGTCGTCAAAATTTGGAAAGAATCCGAGAATGAATCCTAGGGCCGAGGCCCACGCTGTCAGAGTTTTGGAATGAATCCATGAATAAATCATATGGCGAGGCCCAAATTATTATCGGCATCAGTTTTTTCGGGTATGGCACTCTGGGGGCGAGGCTCACATTATTATCAGCATCAATTTAGCCGGGTATGGCACTATGGGGGTGAGGCCCACATTATCATCAGCATCAATAGCAGGCTTGCCGGGTATGGCATTCTGGGGGCGAGGCCCACATTGGTTCGGTATCAGTTCTGCCGGGTATGACATTCTGGGTGTGAGGCCCACAAAACATCAGATCAGTTTTACAAGGTACGGCACTCCGGGTATGGAGACATCAGATTAGTTTTTCCAGGTACGACACTCCGGGTATGAAGATATTTCGGAGACACCCTAGGTACGGGGTTAGCACGCCAGGTATGGCATGTGGACTATGTGGATTATGTGGACTACCTTTGACTACCGTGGACTATGTAGACTATGAGGATTGTGTGGACTACCGTGGACTATGTGGATTATGTGGATTACTGTGGACTACCGTAGAGTATGTGGACTACTGTGGACTACCGTGGAGTATGTGGACTATGTGGACTACTGTGGACTACCGAGGAGTATGTGGACTACCGTGGACTACCGAGGAGTATGTGGACTACCGTGGACTATGTGGACTATCGATTTATGTTTCATTTGATAAATATAACCATACCGTGACAAATCATCGGTAAAAGTAACAAAGAATGAAAAACCACTGTGAGCAATCTGACTCATGGGACCACATACATCAGAATGTATAAGTTTTAATAAGTCAGTGACTCGATGTCCCATACCAGAAAATGAGGGTTTGGTCATTTTATCCTCGAATATAAGATTCACAGGTTGGATAGGGTTCAATGGTGAGATCCTGAATCAAACCATTCATAACCAACTGGGTTAGGCGTTTCACGCCTATATGACCTAACCTCATCTGCCAAAGTTCAGTATTATTTATTTCAGATAGTTTACATTTATTAATTCCAGTATTCAAGATATATCAAGAAGTATGCAAAATGTAATGACCATGCTCATTTGAACAAACAAGGATCAAAATATTATTTCTATCACATAAATACAATGAACAGTTCTAAATATTTACATGATATCCCTATATATCTAATACAAAAAGTGATATAATATTAGCTACGCATCCTGGTACAACATAGCAATCATGCAATAAAATTCTACCACTGGATAAGGGAATCTCGGATAATCCCACTGCGACCGCATCCAGATAGTCACCACTCCTGAATCGCAACTGCATCTCTCCAAATTTCAGTTGTCTACTTTCCTTCAGCACCTACAACGAATTGCAAATGTAAACAGGACAAACATAATCTAAAATCCAACTAGATGTGACAGCTTCAAAAGCTAATGAGATCAATAACAGGAAAAATAAAAGTATCTAATGTCGATGTTATTTCCTTCCTGATCTGGGCAAGTTAGTCAGGATAGTTCCTCTTCCAATGCCCGATCTTACTGCAATGATGGCATTTATCTTCAGAAGCTCTCTTGGGCTTCGCTGCCTTAGCCTGCGGAGGAATATTGAATTTTTTTTTCTTTCCCTTCGTTTTCTTCCCCTTCGACTTGGAGTCGGAGTGGGAAGAAGCAAAAAGTGAAGTGGGTTTCGGAAGGCGAGTCAGCACTCCCTTCCTCAAATCCTCCTCCGCTATGAGAAGCATCATATGTAACTCATGGTAAGAACAATGAATCTCGTTCATGTTGAAGTACATCACAAACTGGCAATATGACGTCGGGAGTGAACCAACAATGACACTCTGTCCCAGGGTATCATTTAGAGGGAAATCATTGCGCCTCAATTGCTCGATCAGATCGATCAAATGAAGCACATGTGTGCTCACAGCCTGTCCCTCATCAAGTTTTGAATGGAACAATTCCATTGCAACTCTATGAACCAAGACCTGTTATTGATTCATGAACGATTCCCGCTGTTGTGTCATCATACTATATGCATCAGGCATATCAAAATATTGCCTTTTGAGTTCGAAGCCAGTGAACTGAGTATATGTTTGATTTAACTCTTAAATCATCATCTTCCATCTTCGGAAAGTATTAAGTTCCTCTGGTGCCGCATCCTCAGATACAGCAAGGGGTAAATGACCCTATAATACATATCGGATTTTCTCAGATCTGAAGACAATAATCAAATCTAAATCCCAGTCAGTGAAGTTCTCAGCTATTCGTATCAAGCATACGAGCAAATAGGTTGTTTGAAAAAGTCGCTATCGCAAATCTATCACATAGATAGCGAAAAACGGTTAGCAGAAAGACATTTTCATATAATATCATAAAGTATTAAATAGATCATGGATTTTTAATCTAAAAAATACCTCTCCTACTATTTCATGCAAAACTGTAATCCCCAAACAGAATACTTAACATGCAATAATCAAATTAAATACAATAGTGAAAATTGGACCCTATGAATATGTTTCAGCTCACAGCCTTATCACGTTCTCACCTACGTATATTCATTAGGTAGACAACTCATTGTCAATCACTCACCAGTGACTCCTGGGTTCTGGCCTTGATCATTTCTCGTTGTGACGGCTTTGGCACGTTCACAATGAGGCGTATCAATGTTAAAGTTTTCAATGATAAATTCAAGATACTCGATTAACCCTGATAGATTTGGCACGTTCAAGATTCCCATTTCGCTTGAATTTACCTAATATCATATATTTATCCGGTACAAATAAATTCCTACCGGCTATATCCTCACAGCTTTGGCATGTTCTCGGATATAGTCGTAAAATATCTATCTATAAGTTGTATTGACAGGACGGACCAAGAAACATGCATCAAATATATATTAATCATAAAACCTTATTTAAATAGGAATTTTTCCCAAAAGATGTTATTCACTTTATTTAATCAAATTAAATAAATACCTGCATGCATTAAGCAAATATTAGATTAAACATTAATTTAAAGGCATAATCATATCATGCGTTCAGAATCAGACTCACTCGGATACCATTTTGTTGGGTTTTTTAGGGGTATTATCGGGTAACGCAGCGGAACGCGAAAAATCAAATTTTTCGATTTCAATAAATTTTCTTGGGTAATTAAAATAGATTAATTTATTCTAATTACTCAATACTCAAAAATTCAGTTTTTACCCAAATCCAAAATTTTTCCCAAATTACCATGAGACCCCAAAAGGTTTGCATTTTGATCATTTTAGTCGTAATTTATCAAATACAAATTTAGATAATTTCCAATCAATTCCAAAATGATTTGTATATATTATATACATCAAAATACAACACATATATGAGAAGCCCCAAATTTGATTTAGGTGAAAACCCTAATTTTTCCAATTAATCAAATTAACCAAAATTAACACAATCCAATACTTTAATATAATCTCTACAACACCAAACAAGTCTCACCATTTTGAAACAACTCAAGAACAATTCTAGGTCATCAATGAGTGGACTAAGAACTTTAGAATGACAACAAGATCATCTAATGATCAAAAGTATGTTTATACACTATTTACAAGCATACTTTGTTAACATATATACATACATCTTTCATTCAAGCTCCCAAACATCTCAATATAAAACTAAAAAATTAGAAAAATATGAAGACAACATATGTTGTACCTAAGAACAATAGATTCATTTTTCCTATTAAAGAAAAGTTGAAATTACTTACTAATCTTCAAGATTTCTTTGAAAAACTTCTTAACACTTCTATTTTTTGCTCAAGTCTTTTGTTTTATGTTTTTGGAGGCTTAAAACTTGTGTGAAGCAAATGAAAAAACATAAACCTTGAATACTTAAGGTTCGCCGAAAATTAAGTGAAAATAAGAAAAAGATATTTTCCAATTTTCAAACAAATAAAAAGAAATCAAAACCAATTTGATAACATTTTCTTTAAATGCAAAAGTCAAACATTTACACTTTAATCATTTCCAAATTTAAATATGAACTTAGATATTTTGTATTTCAATTACTTTAATTATTTAACAATTAAATAAGTACTTAAATATAAATATTTAAATATATGTATTATATTTACTTTAAATAATCTAAATACATATATTAATGATATATGTCAAATATCATAATTTGATAATTAATTAATGTGTATTTAATAAAATCATATATCAAATACAAATATACATTAATTAGGAAATGACCAAAAGACCCTTATACATGTATCTTTCGTTTAACTGTTAAACAATTTATAAATAATCAATATTATTCATAAACGTTGCCATAATGCTCTACGAGTATATTTCATAGTGAGACTCTCTAGGTTCAGACATATCTTTCACGAAATCTAATTTCGTGTCCATAATCTACCCACCCGTAAATTATGACGACCACAGATAAACTCACTGAACCATACAAGTTGAGGTCATTGGATACGTATAATCTTTCCGACACAGAAATCCAGATTATTCCAGAGATATAGATATAAACGTCAAATCTCTATAGATATAATCGCGTCGATGTTTCTAATAACAATCTCTTAATAACACTTAGAACTCACTTCTACAGTGTACCACGGGCCCATTGATTTAACAGATTTCTAATTCCATATTGAATACCTATGCTCTGTACACAGAGCTGACAGATTCTATCTTGACACACACATGATATCCTGAGGATCAGTCCACACCCAACGAACAAGCGGAGGTCTGCCCTAAATAGGTCGGTGACGTGACTGCCATCAAAATATGGAGGATATCTCGTATATCCACAGTTGTATCTCAAGTCAAAGAATCATTATACTACTCAACCCGAGAAGATTTTATTTGAGGTTGATGTAGTATCTATTAAGAATCTTCAGTAAGTCATTAAGTGTTTATCTGATATAAACACATACATATCTATATGAGTCTCAGAGACTCATGGTTCATTGAGAATCAACCATTGAAATCCAAGATTCCAATATACGACATGTATCGGTCTCAACAAGTTTACTTATTGACCAAGCAATGTAAACATTGACCAAGAACTATTAAAGAAATGATATTGTTATGATACAACTCAATGTCAGTTGCGACGCTTTTGCACCTGTATCATAACTAATCATTCTAAGGTCAATTATGTCTTTACCATATATAAAGAGATATTATATAGTAGAAACTGCTTATTTTATTCGTAATAAAATGTTTACATAAGTATTTACAGGGAAATACAAAAGAAATTGACGCTTTGAGCACCAATCTCAACATGTTATGATACAACTCAATGTCAGTTGTGATGCTTTTGCAACTGTATCATAACTATCATTCTAAGGTCTATTACGTTTTTACCATTTGATAAAAGATATTTTATTAGAAAGACTATTTATTTTATTCAAAATAAAATATTTACGTAAGTATTTACTGGGAAATACAACATAAAATTGACGCTCCGAGCAGCAACCCTAATAATTTCTCTCATTTTCTCTAGTGCCAGTATCGATTGTATCTCATACCCATCGACTCCACATATTTATATAAATATTTCACATAATGCCTTGCACATTTATCAGCATTCTGGTCAATATCATACTACAAGGCTTTTTACCAGTTCATACCATCAATCAATTACATAATGCCTTATTGCATCAACAACTATATAGCAAGAAAGAACCAAGACTCAACAAGCTCACAAGTAGACTATTAGTAATGTTTGCTTTGCATGTTCCATTACAAAATCTCATCAGCCACGGATTTGCAGCTAAACTTTTTTACCTTGGATTGTGTAGCCTGAATAGCCTGTTCCAACTGATTAGATTCGAATTCAAGGTTACTCAAGCGAGATTTGGTTTCAGCAACACGTTCCTTGAGATCAGCAACCTCCTTTTCCTTGAGAGCTAATTCTTGCATCTTTGATTCTAGTTCTTCCCTTGTCGATTGCAGAAGTTTATCACAGTTGGTTTTTGCTGCATCGATTGTTTGATGCTGAGTACTGAGCTCGATGGCTTCTGAGATTTCATTGAGAATATTTCGCAGCCAATTGACATCGATTTGTGCAGATTCAACGTCTTTAAGGACAGCCAGCATTTCTTTGACTTTGGCTTTGGTCATCTGCATTAGTGAAGTGGATTGCAACTCTTGAACCACCGAGCAAAGGCACTCTAAATAGTAAGCCCGCATGGAATTTGATTCCAGTTTGCAGTTCGCTGCTATATCTCCATACTTGTTGATGATTGACTGCAGAATCGAAGAAATGCTTGCTCTCACATGGTATTTCCCCACAGACACAGAATCGGAAATTACAGATTGTGCCTCATCATCATCACTGTCTCCTGGAGTAATGTGGTCAATTCCTAAGAAACTAAAGTTCCTAGACCGATCAGTTGGACTAGGAATATATTCTCCATCATCCTCAGTACTATGATATATCTCATGATGGAAAGCTTGAATCTTGTCATCCTTTCCATTCTTGGATGGGGATGCACCAGTAGGTGAGGTAACACTCTCCTTAGGAGGCCCTTTGGACCCATCATTCTGTCAGAAAAAGAGGATGTGAGCGAGTCAAATTTGAATACAAAAAATAGAAAATATGCAACACAGTAAGAGGGGGAGAGAGATGGCACCATCGTGACAATCTCAGATGGATGCACTGCCTGAGTGGATCGAACTTTCTCCTTGTTCAAAGAATGATCTTCAGGATGAATTTCTCTAGAAAAGTGTTCAGAAGAAGTAAAGGACTTTCCATTGACATTCTCAGATGGAGGCACTGCCTGAGTGGATCGAACTTTCTCCTTGTCATCAGGATGGATTTCTCTAGAAAAGTTTTCAGAAGTAAAGGACTTTCCATTCTCGGATTCCACCTTTTTCTTGGGATAATATTCAGATCGAGCATGTTGAGTGTCTTTCTGACCTCCAACATTGACCTTGTCAACTACCCGAGGGGCTCGAGGGGAATCTGGCTGAGAATCAGATTCTTTCTTTTTCCTGCCAAAGCTCCAGGATCCTGTAAAAAAAATTGACTGTGTTAGGAAATAGGAATCAAGCATTCATAGTGGTCACACATTCAGGATAAGTAAGATTGTTCCCGAGGTGGATTCTTCAACTTTTATGAAATGTTGTCCGACAAAAACCATCTGCAAAAGTGTCAAAATATACATTGTGCCTAAATCTGCAAGTACTGATTGGGTTTCCTCCACTGCTATTTCATTGTATATTTGATACCCATCCAGAATCTTGAAAGAAAAAGACTACAAATTTTACAAGTCTTAACCAACATGTCAAAATCACCAAACCTTAATACAAACCTGATAGATCACAAAGAAGTCCATACTTTAAGAAATGATTTATAACAGAAAAACAATCTTTCAGCTACTACTTTATTAAATATGATAAGCAAGAACTGGACTGGTGTTAGAATTTCGCTTTCTAGCTTACGAGAATGCCAATGATATCTGAATCCCAATTTGACTGTTCTGGAAGTTTATAGGGGGCTGCCCAGCTAGTATGGTCATACATAAGATAAAACAAGAATTGCAGCCTGTCCAGCGTGATGATAGGCATAGCAAAACAAGGGTAACGGCATTCTACCTTTCATAAGAAGTGCAGTTAACATACGAGAGATTGACAATAAAGTGACATCGGTAAAGCTCATAAATATCAATACAACAGCAGAGAATTAATTGGGATTTCAATTTTGTACCAAACTAATATCATGAAATTAAAGTTACTCATCATGCAAGGGGTAGCACCAGGACAAATGTAAGGAACTCTAGCAAGATAACTCAATTGATATAGAAAGCAAACAGAACAAATCGTGACACTGTCATTCATTCAACTTCAATATGTGAAAAATACCACAATTCTGACAACATAATTACCTAATTTCTTCTTTTGGATATCCTTATGTCCTTGTCCCTGAGCGATCTTCTCCAAGCAAGCCATACCGCATTCATGGTACGGATTGGAAGCATTAACGCAGTTTGGGTGTACTCTCTCAGAAGCCATATCTCCTTTGAATTCTCCCCAAACCACTGCCAATTCAAAGGGGGATTAACACAACCTGCAGCCAAAACAATAAAACATCCATCAACCAAAAAATCCAACAACCCCATCTTATTTTTCTCAGCAAATTCTTTAAGCAATTTTTTTTGCCTAACCCCTCCCTGATCTATTACCTCCACGGCAAGGGCCAAACCAACTATTCGATAATTCTATTCACAAAATTCTTTTAGAATATTTCACTATTTTTTAGCTTCAAATTCATTCTTCCCCTCAAAACTTAAAATATAAATAGAATACAAGAAATTCTGTTGAAGCAATAATCTTAAAGATATATTAGAAGTTACAAATTTAAAAATTCTTGATTAATTACAGAACTAATTAGAGATATATAAAAGGCAAAAAAAAAAAAAAAAAAATCAACTAACATTAACAAATCATAAACACCAACAAAATAAACGCATCAAATCAAACAAATCCAAGAACATATAAAACAGTAAAGATTCAAAAGGAAACAAAAAAAAAAAAAAAAAAAAAATACCCAGATGACTTTTAGGTAGATTCTTCCTTGGCTGTGGTTAGGAGGCCCTAGTTTTGAATACCCAGATAATTTTTTTTTTTTTTTTTTAATTTTTTCTCTCCAAGTGTTGATGCTACAGGCAGGTAGAGACTGGCCCAAATTTCTCTGAAAAATCTTCCAGTTTCCAGATGCAGCAAGAATACTTTTATTGACCAAAAAGAAGTCAGGACTGTATTTAAAGAAAAATAAATAAAATATTAAACATTCATTTCCCATGAGAACACTTTGAATTAACGTTTGTTGACCATATAGCTGGCTGGCTTGAGTTGAGAAAGCGAAGATTCCTTTCCTTTCACGGGTCATCCGAAGACTCCTTGAACTCTGACGTTTACACAGTCCATAGGGTGACACCAAAACCATAAGTTTGAAACATGACATGAATCAGCCAACGTTGATTCACTCTTTTACGCATTTCTCCATTTGTACACTTTCTTGCAAAACTTGCAAAATCACCCTTCTGTTGTCCGCATATTTCTCAATATAATTTACTACTTTTTTTTTTTTTTTTTTTTTTTAAATTTACAATTACAAGAATACTAATAAACAACCAGGAGGCAATTGAAACAGACAAAATTATTTATCCAAGTGTTTAGAGAATGCCTCTCCCGTTTAAGGGAGTGTAGTGTGCTGCTCTCATTTTAAAGGAAGAAATTACTATCATTTTAAAGATGAATTGAGTCCTTATAATTTTACGGACTCAAACTTAGAAACTGATTTCATGTCTGTTGACGACTGATTTTGGTCTCAGGGCAATATGTGAATATTACTCCCGAGACAATCCTCCCTCAATAGTGAATTTGTTCGGTTAAGGGGGAACCAAAAGCAAATTTAGCAAAAGACAGATAAATACACCAATCAACAAAGAGATTTAACGTGGTTCGGCTGATCAGATCCAACCTACGTCCACGGACACAAACCGAATAATACTATTTATTACTGAGATATTCTTCTCTGATATCTCTTGTCTTTTACAAGTCTGATCGTAATGATCTTGATATTGATTCTGATCCTCCTCCCTCTTACTCTACCCTTTTATTTATAATAGTGTAGAAATCAGATTCCTTCTCCTATAAGAATTTCCTAGTTGAAACAATTTCCCTTTCCCATAAGGATTCCTATTCAAAAACTACATTCACTTCCTTTGTCCTACTAGGACACTGACTTATCAGTTTACCCTATGAAAGTATGATAACTTGCCATCTTATCCGTAAGAATAGGGTATCTTATCTTCTGGAGCACGTCTCGCCATATGCTCAGTCTTCATGAGGTCGGTCATGATGGTCTTTTGAGCTGAGAATGCTGCTACCGATCTGATAATGCTCGGTCATCCGAACCAAAGTGGTCGGTCACCTATCATCAAGTGTTCGGTCTCTACCTGTTGGCTTTATAACACTCATGTGCTCGAGTCGGCATTAATGATTTCGACCGAGAAGGGAATTAGCCTTTTTACCCCTGCCGTACTCCTTAAATAACATAGGTCCTGAAAACACCATCAACATCTGTCCCATAGTTCTCGGTAATAACGAGTTTGCGAGTTGATGCCGGGAACTATAAAAAAAGATGGTGTGCCGATGAATCTGTCGGTGGTCACTCCAGGAACCGTAGAGAAAAATGCCTTGGCTGCAAATCTGGTCCTTCCTGCTACCCTCATGTGCTCAGTCAACGAGGATCCCGATATCTACCCGTGGAGAAAATGCTTTGCCCTTATGCTGATGACGATCGACTCAGTGGGACGTAACCCGACCCCGAGCTGAGAAGAACATTTGGCTCTGGGGGAATGTCACCTCCCCAGACCAATAGAGGGCCGACCATGGGGGAGATGCTCCGATCCCATGCCGATGATAAGTCTCTCGGTGGGATGTATCCCGACCTCGAGCTGAAGAAAGACTTGGCTCTGGGGGAATATTACATCCCTAGTCCAAAGAAGCCGACTCGGTGGGACATAACCCGACCCCGAGCTTGAAAGAAAGACTTGGCTCTGGGGGAATATTACATCCCCAGTCCAAAGAAGCCGACTCGGTGGGACGTAACCCGACCCCGAGCTAAAAGAAAGACTTGGCTATGGGGGAATGTTACATCCCTAGTCCAAAGAAGCCGACTCGGTGGGACGTAACCCGACCCCGAGCTGAAACAAACATCGATCTCGACGGTACAAGAGCAGACCCGAGCGGGAAAGAAACATCGATCTCGGCGGTACAAGAGCAGACCCGAGCCGGAAAGAAACATCGGTCTCGGCGGTACAAGAGCAGACCCGAGCCGGAAAGAAACAAGTAGCCTCAGCGGAACGAATCCATCCCCGAGCCGATTAACCAAGTGTTCTCGGCGGAACGAATCCAGCCCCGAGCCGATTAATCCTTGGGACTTATTCAGAAAGGAAATGAATCAACCTTTGAAGCCCTTATTGGATTTGGCATGGGTGTCCCATTGCCAGACCTAATGAAAACAAAAACAAAACTTTGAAAGTAAAATAAAAAAAAAAATGGGGGTGACTTAACACTTATCCCAAAACAGCAGCACATATGCCTCAAAACAACGTCTTGTCCGAGGCCTCCAAAATACAATTTTGAATCTTTCAATTCAGAGTCCCGGCGAACCAGGATTCATATCAAAGAGTGTTCGAAACATTAAGGGCATGTTCCTCCTTATGCTCGGTAACACTGGAGCAAGCAAACGCCACGATGGCATAATCCCTCCCTGTGCTATGCTTCTCACGGATCCGAATGACCAAATAAGTAGGGATCAAAGAGTGTCCGAAACATTAAGGGCATGTTCCTCCTTATGTTCGGTAACACTGGAGCAAGCAAACGACACGAGGGCATAATCCCTCCCTGTGCTATGCTTCTCACAGATCCGAATGACCAAATAAGTAAGGATCAAAGAGTGTCAGAAACATTAAGGGTATTTTCCTCCTTATGTTCGGTAACACTGGAGCAAGCAATCGCCACAGGGGTATCATCCATCCCCGTGCTATGCTTCTCACGGATCCATTAATCAGGTAGGTGAGGATCAGAGAGTGTTCGAAACATTAAGGGCATACTCCTCCTTATGTTCGGTAACACTGGAGTAAGCAAACGCCACGGGGGTATCATCCCTCCCCGTGCTATACTTCTCTTGGATCCAAGTGATCAAGGAAATAAGGATCAAAGAGTGTCCGAGACATTAAAGGCATTTTCCTATTTATGTTCGATAAACACTGGAGTAAGTAAACGCCACGGGGGTATCATCCCTCCCCGTGCAATGCTTCTCTTGGATCCATTGGGTAGGAAAAACATATGGTAACGCATCCCTTGCGTTTGTATCTCCCAAACCGATCAGGCAGGTTATTTTATGGGGGCACTCGCTCCCCGTGATTACCATCCCGGAATGTCCCCAGTACATATAAGTTGTAAGGTAGTTGTGCTCCGGCTACTGCGAAGGGTTCTCATGCTCCTTTATACCTCTTACCCCTTGATGTGGTCTTGAAAGTGGAGCGAGTTAGGTCGGATTGTCTATGCCCGGGATTTTTATGGTAGCACTTGTGATCGGTATGTCATGGTTTGATGCCTCGACCTCTGATCATCCCTCCATATCGAGTATGTCCCCAGAATTTTGAATATGGCTTTCAATTTTAATTAGAAGAGTGGGTGGAATTTTTCTTTTTTGGAAAGAGAAAGTTTTATTCATATTCGGGGACTTACTACCCTCTCTAAAATTCTTTGCGGGGTATTTTGAGAGGGGTTTTACACTGTGCTCTTAACCATCGTTGGGTTGCTGCAAAAAAAAAAGTGGCCTATTGGAAATATTTTCTTAGCATCTCGGCATTCCAAGGTTTCCTTAATGGGGTGCCGTCCATCTGTTCTAAAATGTAGACCCCTGGCCTTACCACCTCTATAATTTTGTAGGGCCCTTCCCATTTGGCGCCTAGTGAGCCTTCCTCCGGCCTTCGGGTGTTCAGGGTGACATTTCTTAATACCAAGTCACCTGGAAGAAAGACACGGGTCCGAACCCTCTTGTTGTAGAAGCGGGCCATTCTTTGCTGATAGATCGATGTTTTCATAGCCGACTTCTCCCTCTTTTCTTCGATTAGATCGAGGTGACTTCTGACAAGTTCTTCATTTCATTTGTCCTCAAAATGACGGACCCTGTGGGTATTCATTCTGATCTCTGTTGGGATGACTGCCTCGCATCCGTATGATAAAGCAAACGAAGTTTCCCCTGTGGAGTTTTTATAGGTTGTCTGGTGTGCCCATAACACTTCTGGAAATTCCTCGACCCATAAGCCCTTGGAGGATCCGAGCCGAGCTTTAAGATTTGCCTTGATCGTTTTGTTTGTGGCCTCAACCTGCCCATTTGACTTGGGATGGGCTGGTGAGGCGAATTGTAAGGCGATCTGGAGGTCTTCACAGAGCTTCCGAAAGCCTTTGCTATCGAACTGCTTTCCGTTATCTGTGATGATGGCTCGAGGGATTCTGAACCTGCAGATAATACTTTTCCTCAGAAATTCCGTAGCCTTCTTCTCTGTGATGGTGGATAGGGGTTCGACTTCCACCCATTTGGTGAAATAGTCTATGGCCACAATGGCGTACTTCGCCTGTCCTCGTCCCTTTGGCATTGGTCCGATGATATCTAGCCCCCACTGAGCGAACGGCCAGGGACTGGACAAGGTGGTTAACTGCTCTGCTGGTTGGTGGTGAATATTGGCATTCTTTTGGCATCCTTCGCATTTCCGGGCCACTCTCATGCCGTCCTAATGCATAGTCGGCCAATAGAACCCTTGCCTTAAAGATTTAAAGGCCATCGATTATGCTCCGGCGTGACTCCCACAGATGCCCGCATGAATTTCCCTGAGTACATAATCGGCCTCTTCTTCCGCTAAACATCTTAGGAGGGGTACTATGTGGCCCCTCCGGTAGAGCACTCCTTCGATCAGGGAGAGCTTGGTGCTTTAGAATTTTAGTTTCCTGGCTTCCTTCTAATCATCGGGTGTCTCCCATGTTTCCAAATATTTCTTAATCGGCTGTATCCACGAGGTTTTGTCTTCCTTATCTAATACTTTTACTTCGAGTTCTCCAACGCTCTTTTCTCGGAGGCAGATTAGAGGGACTATTCTGGGGTTCTCTGCTTTTATCGAAGATGTGAGTCGTGCCAAGGAGTCTGCCTCGCAGTTGTCTTCTCGACTGATTTGCTCAAAGTGTACATTCCCCATTCTTCCCACCAACCTTTTTACTTCAGCCAAGTAGGCTATCATACTCGGCTCCCTGGCTTGGAATTCGCCTTTCAGCTGCTGAATAGCCAGCTGAGAGTCACTTCTTATTACTACGTCGTGGACTCCCACCACCGCGCATAGCCTAAGATCGGCCAGAATTGCCTCATACTCTGCCTCATTTTTCGTGGCCTCGAAGGCGAACCTCAGGGCGAACAATACCTCTTCACCTTTGTCACTCTTCAATATGATTCCAGCTCCCTTGCCTTGTGAGCTGGCGGATCCGTCTACTGACATCTCCCATTTGCCTTCCCCCACAGTCAAGACCTGGGCATCTGTGAATTCCGCGACAAGTCTGATCGTAATGATCTTGATATTGATTCTGATCCTCCTCCCTCTTACTCTACCCTTTTATTTATAATAGTGTAGAAATCAGATTCCTTCTCCTACAAGAATTTCCTAGTTGAAACAATTTCCCTTTCCCATAAGGATTCCTAGTCAAAAACTACATTAACTTCCTTTGTCCTACTAGGACACTGACTTATCAGTTTACCCTATGAAAGTAGGATAACTTGCCATCTTATCCGTAAGAATAGGGTATCTTATCTTCTGGAGCACGTCTCGCCATATGCTCGGTCTTCATGAGGTCAGTCATGATGGTATTTTGAGCTGAGAATACTGCTAGCGATCTGATAATGCTCGGTCATCCGAACCAAAGTGGTCGGTCACCTATCATCAAGTGTTCGGTCTCTACCTGTTGGCTTTATAACACTCATGTGCTCGGGTCGGCATTAATGATTTCGACCGAGAAGGGAATTACCCTTTTTACCCCTGCCGTACTCCTTAAATAACATAGGTCCTGAAAACACCATCAACATCTAGCTCCGGGGGAATGTTACATCCCACCGAGTCGGCTTCTTTGGACTGAGGATGTAACATTCCCCCAGAGCCAAGTCTTTCTTTCAGCTCGGGGTCGGGTTACGTCCCACGAGTCGGCTTCTTTGGACTGTGGATGTAACATTCCCCCAGAGCCAAGTATTTCTTTTAGCTCGGGGTCGGGTTACGTCCCACCGAGTCGGCTTCTTTGGACTGAGGATGTAACATTCCCCCAGAGCCAAGTCTTTCTTTCAGCTAGGGGTCGGGTTACGTCCCACCGTGTCGGCTTCTTTGGACTGGGGATGTAACATTCCCCTAGAGCCAAGTCTTTCTTTTAGCTCGGGGTCGGGTTACGTCCCACCGAGTCGGCTTCTTTGGACTGGGGATGTAATATTCCCCCAGAGCCAAGTCTTTCTTTCAGCTCGGGGTCGGGTTACGTCCCACCGAGTCAGCTTCTTTGGACTGGGGATGTAACATTCCCCCAGAGCCAAGTCTTTCTTTTAGCTCGGGGTCGGGTTACGTCCCACCGAGTCGGCTTCTTTGGACTGAGGATGTAACATTCCCCCGAGCCAAGTCATTCTTTTAGCTCGGGGTCGGGTTACGTCCCACCGAGTCGGCTTCTTTGGACTGGGGATGTAATATTCCCCCAGAGCCAAGTCTTTCTTCAGCTCGGGGTCGGGATACGTCCCACCGAGAGACTTATCATCGACATGGGATCGGAGCATCTCCCCCATGGTCGGCCCTCTATTGGTCTGGGGAGGTGACATTCCCCCAGAGCCAAATGTTCTTCTCAGCTCGGGGTCAGGTTACGTCCCACCGAGTCAATCGTCATCAGCATAAGGGCAAAGCATTTTCTCCACGGGTAGATATCGGGATCCTCGTTGACTGAGCATATGAAGGTGGCAGGAAGGACCAGATTTGCAGCCAAGATGTTTTTCTCTACGGTTCCTGGTGTGACCACCGACGGATTCATCGGCACACCATCTTTTTTTATAGTTCACGGCTTCAACTCGCAAACTCGTTGTTACCGAGAACTAGGGGATAGATGTTGATGGTGTTTTTTAAGCACTATGATATTTAAGCAATACGGCAGGGGTAAAAGGGTAACTCCCTTCTTGATCGAGACCACTAATGCCGACCCGACCATTCGATGTTGCATACGCCAATTGTAAGGGGCCGAGCACTTAGTGATCAGTGACCGACCACTTAAGATCGGATGACCGGGCATTATCAGATCGACATCAACATTCTCAGTTCAAAAGACCATTGACCGACCTCATGAAGACCGAGAATATGGCGAGATATGCTCCAGAAGATAAGACATCCTATTCCTACGGATAAGAAGATAAGTTATCCTATTTTCATGGGGAAAAGTTGATAAGTCAGTGTCCTAATAGGATATGGGAAGTGAATTTAGTTTTCAACTATGAATCCTTATGGGAAAAGGAAACTGATTTTTTTACTAGTATAAATAGAAGAGGAAAGTATACGTAAGGGGCATCAAGATCATTATCATTAGACTTGTAAACACAAGAGATATCAGAGAAACATATCTCAGTAATAAAAATATCATTCGTTTTGTGCCCGTGGACGTAGGTGGAATCTGATTCGCCGAACCACGTTAAATCTCCTTCTTGATTGGTGTATTTATCTGTCTTTTGCTAAATTTGCTTTTGGTTCCCACATAACCAAACAAATTCACCGTTGAGGGAGGACTGGCCTGGGGGTAATATTCTCATATTGCCCTGAGACCAAAATCAGCCGTCAACAATGTCATTGTACGATGAGCCTCTAAGATTTTGGGGTTAACGTATAAGCATTCATATGTTTAGAATTTAATTTTTTTTAAATCACTTTAAGGATCGTGATTATCAGTGGCGGAGCCAGGCCCATTGGGTGCCCCCACTGGACCCACAAAATTTTTTTTTTTTTTTATAAATTTTATATATATTATATATATATATATATATATATATATATATTAGAAAATATAAATAATTAAACAACACTCATAAATATATTATTTATTAATTTTTTTGATTTGTATTTTTTAATATAATATATAGGCCCAATCCCAAATTAGTTAAAAAATTCCAATACACTTTTGCATCAATCTTATTTCTTAAACATATCTAAAATAATTATATTTAATTTGTATGTGTATAGATAATTAACTATTTTTCATTTTAAATCCACTCATTTATGTGTTTTTCCATTTACATTTAAATTTTAAAAAAATAATAACTATGTTTATACGTAGGTTTGGTTATTGATCTTCTAATTTATTGATATATTTATAGTGGTTTTTTTACTAAACCACATCGTGTATAGTTGTTATGTCTAAAATATCACATATTAATATAAATATCATTATTTTGTATATTTTTTTAATTTATTTTTTATTTATAGTTGTTCAAAGCACAAATGTTGTGTTTTAGCACTAGGCTTTTAATAATTTAATTAAAAAAGAGATTAAATCTATAATAAATTAGCGAAAATTTAGTATATAATATTGTTGGGGTTTCGGGCAATGGGCGCAGCGGAAGCGCGGTTCGGGCGAAATCGTAATTTAAAACTTTTTCAAATTACCGAATAAATTATTCAATATCTAATATGAATAATTTATTCATATTTCACCTAAAACTATTTATTCGATATCAAATAGCGACATAAATTCAATAGAAACTTCGCGAAACTTTTACGAAAAACGTTTTTTCACAAAATGACGCAAAACGCGTTTTTGACCGAACCGACCACCCAACGCTTATGGGGACTGCCCAGGTCAGCCCCAATAGTGTTAGGGCAGTTCATGGGCTGCCCGAACAATGACGAACTCACTGTTTGGACAGCCGTCACCTGGTTGGCTCTAAAGTCACCCGGTAACGCCGTTTTTGTCCGTTTTCGCTTATTTCAACTCCGAAACACTTTCCGGCAATTGTTCCAACTCCCAAAACACATCCAATACATTCATAACACATCAAATGCATCACAAAAATTCCATTTTTAACAAATCTGATCCATAAATCGAAATTACCCATTTTTCATGCTTTAAATCCAAAATTTCAAGATTAATCTAATTAATCACAACATCAAATCAAGTCACCACATATGAACAACCCAAGAAAAATTCTAGGCATTACAAGAATGGTCATAACACTCTAGAATGACAACATGTCATCTAATGACCAAATTGGATACAAATTACACTAATTTCATCCAAAATACACTTCACACATGCCAACACTTCCAATATCATCCATCAAAGCCAAAAGCCCCAAATTCTACAAGCAAAAAACACCTAGAACAATTCTAAGAAATAAAGAAACAAGAAACTAATTTCAAGCTTAAGGGGTATGAAGATTACCTTTAATACTCCAATTTTCCTTAAGCATTTTCTTGATTTTTTTCTTCACTTTTCATGGATTTATCAAACCATTTTGAAACCCATTTTCTTCCTTTATCTCTCGGCAATTGTAGATGATGATTTGAGAAAGAAAACAATTTCCCCATTTTTTATCATCTTGACCGACTTTACAAGGGTAGAAAGGTCAATTTGGCCAAAAAAATTAATCCAATTAATTAAAGTAAATATTTTGGTGACAAATCAAATTTTCACACATTTACTTTAATAAAGTCATGCCATGTGTTCCAATTATATATCACCATTTATCATACTAATTATGACAAATGAATAAGATATTTAATTTTCAATTATTTAATGATTTAACAATTAAATAACTAAATAATTAAATAACATCCATATATGTATTTTTATTTACATTAAATAACAAATACATATATTTATGGCATATGTCAAAATCTTATTTGACGAATAATTAATGTGTATCTAATCGTATTATGTATCAAATACAAATACACAATAATTACGATTGGCCAAAAACCCCTAATGCATGTGTTATCGTTTAACCGATTAAACGATTCGAATTAACTCACTTAATCCGATGAAGTATTATGAATAATCCATATTATTCATATCGCGTTGCCCAATTGCTCAACGAGTACACTTCATATTGTGGGACTCTCTAAGTTTAGGTTTATCCGACATGAAATCCAATTTCGTGCCCATAATCCACCCACTCTTAGATTATGACGACCATGGATAATCTCGCTAAACTATGCAAGCCGAGGTCATTGTATACGTATAATCCCTCCGTCACAGGCTACCCATATTATGTTAGGGATATGCCTTATACCCAACTTGTGGATGGGCTATATGTAATTGTATTTGTAATATTTTCATTAATTAATAAAATGACAATCTTTATTATATGTGTCTTACATAAATTATATGAATCATCAAACACTGTAATAAAGCCTTTGGAGTAATAAGATGATGGCTTCCACGCCTTATGAGAATCATTACTCTCAAATGTTTCTAGTCATAGTTTTGTGAATAATCTGGGCGTTCACAAAGTAGAGAGACTAGCATGATGATATGATCCACCCTTAAGTGGGGTAGCCGATCTCATAGGCTACTAGCGGAGATCCGTCCGCTTGGTGTATCATATGGATGCATGAGTTGCTCGTGTCCATCGAACTGACCGCCGAAAGTTTTCACATGGAGTGTTTATCCCATGTGTCTGTGAGAACTTTCATGTATCGATTGTATGACTACTCCTTAGACTTGAGGTCTTTACAATGTTATGTGTGGATCAAATAACTTTGACATTCTCCTTCCCCGGTTCAAAAGATCCGGTCATAAGGGTATGATGGGGTCATTTGTTGAAACATATGAAGTTTGTAAAGATACAACAGAGAATCACCACTCTCTCGGATAATATTTTCTTATAAGAGTAGTATTCCAATTCGTGGGTTGATATGTGTGATCAGGGCTTGAGACTGTGGCCGCAGCAGAAGAATCATGTGAGATTCTTGGGTTAGCACGATTCATGACACTATCAACATCATACCTTTGACTAAATAGGTAGACAATTTCAATACCCTAGGTCAAACGGTGGGGATACAGTGAGGCGATGGGTCGTATCATATGTAAATCGCATATAGAATGGGTATATATCTTTCCTTTGTAAGAGTTCAATAAAGTCCCAAAATCAACAAATCATGCATGAAAAAACCGCATATGAACACATCAAAGGAGGTGCGGAATATACTCACATTGATGGGTTTGATGCTAGGAAGAACACAAGCTGCGTTTTCATCCTCCATTGAGCTCGGCAGTAGCTTTCCTTGACAGTGGGCTGCACGGTTTGGACTGGTTTGGACTCCACCATTTTCGGCCATGCATGGACTCCATTGAAGCTCCAAGCTTCAAGCTTTCCAAGCTCAAAGAATCACTTCCCTATCACCTATGTATCACTCAAGGTGTGCTAGCACTTGATTTTTGCCACAAAAATCGTTATCTTACTTCTCACTTTGCTCGGCAGAAACAGAACAATGAGAGGAAGAAGACGGTTTCCAAAACCGTGAAGTAGAGAGGAAGAAAAGGGAGGGAGACCATTTTCACGTGAAACCGTGAATAATGAGAGAGAAAAGGCAAATGGTTTTTACTTATATTTATATTTTATTTCCAAAATAAAATCAAATACAAAAGCCTTTTCATTTACCAAATACAAAAGTCAAAAAAGCAAAAAGCTTTCATCATTTCAACTTTTACTTTAAGTCACATAACATCACTTTAATAAAGTGACATGTTGTCAAGTCACATCACTCAAAGTGACAATTGATTTGACGATTGACGCGACTAGCGATTTGACGCTTGATGTGACTCGCGTGCCGCGCTCGAATTCGAAATGCGAATGCGCTCGCAATCACTCTCGGGCTCGGGTTCGCTAATTCCAAATTAACGAATTTTCCGTCGTGTCGTAATTAAGTGATTACGCCTAGCGAATTCACTATTCACGTCGCTAACGAATTAATTCTAAATTAATTCGTTCGCCCGAATTAAAATCTAATTTTAATTCCGCGTCGAAATCCAATTTCGATTAATATATCGAATATATTAATTTTATCGATTAATTCCAAATTAATCGTTCTCTCTCTTTAATTAACATTTTGTCCCAGATAAAATATCTCCGCAATTAATCCCAGATTAATTTTCTCTCTCATCGAATTAATCCCAGATTAATTCTATCTCTCTCTTCTAATTAATCCCAGATTAATCAAAATGCGAGTCATACGTCATCGGTGAATCTTCAGGAAGCGACCCATGAGATCTCCGGATATGTTGGCAGTAAATACGATCGTCGGATTGTCCGAACACGTAAGTACCTTGTACTACGTTTATATCGATTTACAAGACAAGGTTGGCTTCTAGCAAAGCGCCATGCCTACCCAATTCTCCAGAAATATTCTTACAGGAATATATAGATCTGTATCAAGCGTAGTATACCGTAGTATTGTGTATATTGGCCCAGTATCGGATAGTCACGTGCTAGGGCTGGGGCTGGATAAGTGTCTGCCCCATCCGAAGCACATGTCGGATGTCTGGTAACATAGTCTCTATAATCGGATATTTATGACCTGGTCACAATATCCCGATTGGTTGCGCAACACTTAAGAGCACTAGTACCGTATCCTGCGTGACATCATCTCCAATATGACTGAAGTGACACTTCCGTCTTGACATCACACCCAATACTCTACGACTCTCTGATAAACCCAGAAGTGGTGTACACAGAACCGGTTAAAGCCCCCTACCACCAAGACCAAAGTTTATCGATTATCGTAAGTATTAGCGGTGCAAGTCTCAGGTTAAGACTATACACACCTACCTTGATTTCGGCCTCCCATAGACACATAGTCATAATACCAATGGGATTCCGAGGGGTCTATCCAGAGCGAAGCTGTTTCCCGTACCATCGGTGAAACACGACCTCCTATCGCACTTGCATAAGTATCCAATACTTATATATATGAGAACTATGTCGTTGTGCCCTCACAACGCACACAAGTGCAATACTAGCCTATTCCGCATTATCGATGTCCAGTCTCGATAATACTACGGCTAGGGATATTTAATGATTAATCCTTTGTGGACTGATACTGTCTCATATCATCTCAATCCAGGAACTAATCATAGGGACCTCTCTTCATTTATATATCTATGGTGATCTAATCACAAATGATGAGAGTGCAATTTCCTTATTACATAGTTAATTTGCTACAACAACACAATGATCTGTGCAAATAGTGACGCTATGGGTCATATTATCCAACAATCTCCCACTTGGCACATAGCCAGTCACTCAAGTGTCCCACACCTGAACTATGTACGGTTCGCTCAAATTGCTGAGGAAAGGTTTTCGTCAGCGATTTGTCTGATTATCGTTTGACGCGATTTACACGATTATCACATCGCGCCACGATGTATGATCCGAACGAATCAGATGATATAGAAGTATATATCTGGATCGTCGATGAGACCTTTAATTCTTAGCTCGTGCTGACGCCTAGCTCAGCTGCTAAAAGAACTATATCTAATCTAATTAGATTTATTATCGATCCAAATGGCTTCTATTGCTGCCTCAGCTGCAGCAATAATCCGCATTTGTTGTTAATTCGGCAACAGTTATCTTGCTCGGAAGATTTCCAGCTCACTGTCCCAGTGTTCAAACTTTATAGTACCGCAGTATTTACCGGTTTGGAAACTTGCAACAGTGATCCCAGTCACTTCAAGTTCTCCATCTCCATAGTTTAAGACAACATCTTTAGTTCTCTCAGATACTAACAGATGTTCTTTAATCTTCAATCCAGTGACTATCACTTGGATTGACCCGATAGTGACTCCATATGCTCAAAGCGTATGAGACACCAATATAAGTACATTTTAAATGTACAATTTCTCAGAGAGTGTTACCAACTCCAAATCTAGCCCAGTAGATCTTTATTCTTTGAATAAAGGTTGTTACTCCCCAGAATTCTACGGAGAATTTCTTATGAAAGCCAAGCTTTCACCGATTGTTTTATGGGAATTTCATTGTCAAGTAGTGACATTTATTATTATTTTACATGACATTCATGTCAGGCACTCCCACTAACCTCCTTATATACACAAGAATTATTTCGTTTTGAGTCAAATCATAACCATTATGACTATTTCAAAACGGTAGTTCCAAGAACCTTATGCTTGCTTCAATCCAAACATGGATCGAATAACCCGCAAACCTTGTTTGTCGGTTATACAAAATCGTCAGGATGTTGAAAGCATCCTCCAAAAGGTTTCCTTTTCAGGAAAGCGATTTTGATCTGCAACTGACACATTTCATAAATGAAATATGCAGTTATCAACAAGCATCTTCAAAATGGATTTACCATGGCAACAGGTAAAAGGTTGAACCGTTATTAACATAATGTTGATAACGATACCTTTCCGTCAAAAGCCCTGCTTTGTACGTTGGTATGTTGCCTTCCATGTATGTCTTCTTGAAGACGTTTAATGTACCATAGGCAAAATGCCTTGTGGTACAACAACTAGTATCCAAAATAGTTGTTAAACATGGAATCCATTCCGGACTCATGGCACTTTGCCATAATAGGGAGTCGATACCTCGTATCACTTCCTCATACGTAATCAGTTGGTGTACCTTAAAGATTAAAATCTTTATGAGGTGAGATCAGAAACCCATACCCTAGGTTGTTTTCTGACTCTCACTGATCTACGCGGTTTCTTGTGTATTTGAAGATTAATGGTATAGATTCATCATTGATGAACTATTTGTGTTCCATTACGGACCTTGTGCCTAGAACAGTATTACTTCGATTTTCATCGAGTATCACTATCCTCCCACTGACCACTGCATATCGGTATTTCTCTTAGGAAAACCGCATGGTGAGCAACAATCACATTGTTCTCATGTGAGATTTATAAGTACTATACTTATGGTTTCCCTTAGGATAACCTATATTGGCACTTATCCAATTTGGGTCCTTAGTTTGGTATCATCCAAACGTTATGCCTAGCATACCCAAATTGTCAGGAATGAGAAACCTCGTTTTCTTTCCCGTTCCTATATACGATATCTGTCAAAGATTTATATGGAACCTTATTCTAAATAAGTTTTGCACTGTTAATACATATCCTGTTGAAGGAAACAGTAGCTCAGAGCGACTCGCGAAAAACCTAATCATGTCCAACAAAACTTGGTTTTTAGTTCTGACACACCGTCAATTGACGTGTCTCGAGAGGAGTCCTCATATGAAAGAATACCGTACTCTTTCATGTACGTATGAAACTTACTGCTTAAGTATTTACCAATACGGTCTTACCGTAGCGGCATAATACTACAGCTGATCTGTTTGTATACTTCGTGTCGAAACTCAAAGTTTCGTATTTGTGTTCTTCAAAAGAAACACATAACCATAACGTGATGCCACATCCGTTAAGGTCACGAAATATTCATGTACACATCTAGCCAAGCTAGATATGGGCCCACTTACTTCACCATGAATAGGATTTACAGATCGGTGGCCTTTACACTATTACCTAGTAAATATTATTTTAGGTACTTTACCTAGTAAACTAGATTCGTAGACCTTATTTGAATAGTCAAATCAGTCCTAGTACCCACTCTTCAAAAGTGATGATATACGAGTCTCGTTAAATTGTGTCCTAGACAACAATGCCACAAATAAGTCTCTATTGATTAAATCAATTTGAGCTATTTATTTGTCATTTTATATGTTTGAGATTTTATTTATATTCAAAATATAAATTCTGTTATTTACATCTAATGTATTTATCTCAGTATCATATTTATATAATAAAACACTTAGTGTTCTATAATATAAAGGTTTTTATCCGTAAGGTTAAACACTGATATAGAGATAATGTTTCTAGTCAAACTAGTTACATCATAACAGTTCCTAATTTAAGTACATACCCGAAGGGTAGTTCCTAAACTTAGGTATCTACGGTCGAAACAGCGACTTTCGTCCCGTTTCCGATTCGCAGAGGAATCTCAGCTTGAAGTCAGTATCCTGCTCAAGCAGATTCTGAACATCAATACATATATTTTATGTACCACACTAAGTATTTAAAATCTAATTTCAATACTAGCTGTGAACATAACTAAGACAAACATTTTTAAAGTTAGAGCATCGCCCTTTCTTTAATTCCTTCGTGTCTTCCATATCCAAATGGTAGTCACTTCGGGATATGTCAATTATTCTTTTCAATATTCACAAACCCTTGGCCAAGCCTGGGTTTCGGAATATCGAAACGATATGCACCTTGTGCTACATGCCCAATTGCAAATTTGACTTTACATGAATAGTCAATTAATTCTCCAAGAATTATAATTTCAATTTAATACTTCTTAAATCCAAAATTAGATTTATGACAAGTATATTAAATTAAGCATTAAAGCCATCATCACATAAATCTTCCAAAGATTTTATGCTCTACTATTTGCTTAATTGGGCGTAACGTATAATAAATTATTTTATCAAATAAAGTAACCTATTATTTATTCCCAATTTGAAAATTAAATCATTTAAAATATTTTAATCCCAGATTATATTTTAATATCCAACTTTTCAATTTCTTTCTTGCTTGATTACAATAGTCCAACTATTTAATCAACGATTAGTGGTACTATATATATTATAATGATTATAATAGTCCAACTATATAATCAAATATAATCCAAATTAATTAACCTCAATTACATTGATTACTATAATCCAATTATAAAATCAACTGTAAACTGAAATTAATTAATTCAAATATATTGATTAATATAATCCAATTATATATAATCAAGTATAATACAGTCCAACTGTTTATTAAAACAACAATTTAAATATTAGTCCAACTAACATTTAATATTACGACGAAATAATTAAAATGAGCACGTATGGCGAGTAATTGAACGAATGTTGCAAATTCAATACTTGCCTCCCACTATTTTTCGTCGAGCCTCTAACCCTCTGTCGAGTACTCGGGAAACCGTGTTTCCTAGTGGGCTAGGATCCCGTTAAAGTATCATACAATCCTGACTTTGGTCAATAAAAAATTGTATGATAATTAACAAGGTAGATGTCGAAGATCAATTGGATCCCATCCAACTCCTAGATCCAGTAGGTGGACATCCAAGTCCGAAACATATATCTAATATATGCCTATATATCGAATATATACCCTACCCGTTTCCTCTGAATCAACTAGGCCTTGGCTTTGGCCAAAAACAAACCTAGTGATCCCAGTCAAGCGTGGACCCATTGACAGGGAAGCTTCGTAATCAAATGTCTATGGACAAGAAGTGGTCTTGACTTTGGTCAAAACAAACCACAACTTGGACACGACACCGATATATAACAAAGCCTCGTGATTAAAGCACATCTTTGACTGACAAGGGCTTGACTTTGGTCAAAAACAACCCCTGACAATCTCTCGATCTTGAGCAAGAATCACTCAATGGAAGGAAATGACGCTTGATATTTAACGAGGGTTTTTTCGCGTGCAAATTGGCTACCAATTTAATTATCTTTCTTAAGGTCTCATCATCATACACCCTTAAGCATGCATTCTAAATACATAATAAAGCGTATATGAAAATAAATAATAATGATATGCGGATGGATACTTTACATTGATCCTAGATCAAATCTCTCACTTTCTCTCTCCCGCTAGCACTTGTATCACTTCTACCCGTTACACTACACTTCTAAAGAAACCTCTTTTACATGGAGGGGAATAGGTGAGAAGAGAATACAAAGAAATAGGAGATAAGGCTGGACACGCAGGTCCAATTTAATAAATCAAATTTATTACAATTTCCAAAATCGCCCAACCCGACTAATATCCATCCGATATACATTATTCAAACATCACAACCATGTATTCATACAAGCATGTTATCAATCAATCAATCAAATTAATTAATCTTGATTATTAGTGATCACCCAATGTTCAAACAAAGATTTGATTTTTGTTCGAGTCAAACTCGTTTTTGCGAACACGTACTCAAAGTACGATTTCTACGAATTAAATTAAATTACATAATTAAATCCAATTTAATACGTATTTAATTCTAATTCATTATTTAATTCCAAATTAAATATTACACTTTTATTAACGAACCTTTACGACTTAAATTCCAAATTTAATCGCAACGGGTCTCAAAGCCCAATAAACATCTAATTTTTTATTTAATTAAAGTCCAATGGGCTTTTAATTAATTTCTATAGGCGTGGACTTTTGGTCAACTCGGGTCAAACCGAACAACCAAAATCCAATCCGGGAGTTACCCCATAAGCCTTTAAATTAATTTTGGCCCATTAGGCCCAATTAAATAATTAAGGTCCATTAAGTCATAATTGGACCTTTTGGATTCGGTTTTGGGCCTAATTGGATCCAACCAATTTTGCCTAAACCCAACTTTGTTACAACAAAGCCCAAAAGCCCAATTACAACCTAACAAGCCCAATTTCCAAAATCAAGCCCAAATTAATTAACTTATAAAATTCCAAATTTCACAATTAATTAACCTAAGTGTAATACACAATCAATTACCCAATTAACATTTCTAAAATATCAATTAGCCTAATTAATCATGCACTTTAACAACCAAATAGTGTCCAACACAATTCAATCAAAATCAAACCCAATTAACATGCTTTCAAGTCTCGGCAATTAGGGGTTTTTCAATTCGATTCGGTTTCAATCCAATTGAGTCCACAATCTTAATTTCCCAAATCAATTCAATTCATTCATCCAATGAATCAAACAACAAAATCACAATGAATTTCATGTCCATAAGATTCGGCAAGCCACTTTAAAAGGGAAAAATGTTCCAAATCAAAATTCAATCCAATTGAACTTCAAAACAACATTAACCAATTGTTTTAAGTCATCCAATGATCAAACAAAACAAAATTACCAAGACATTAGGGTTATGCAATTTTCGGCCAAGCCTCCAATTTGGGGAAAATTGAATCCAATCCAATTTCATGAAATTGATCACACACAATCTCAATTAAACATGTTTTAAGCATACTTAAACATCCAATTCAATTAAAACATGCTCAAACACATTTTACCCAATTTCAAATTTCATGTTCAACCTAAAGAATTGGGGAAAATTGATCTAATCCAATTTTCTTGAAATTGATCATGCACAACTTCAATTCAACCTCATTCAAGCATACTTCATCAAACAATTCAACCAAATCATGCCTAAATCGAGTTTACCCAAATTAAAGTTTTGACCAAAAATAAGCAAATTGGGGAAAATCAATCCAATCAATTTTTTTTCAATTGATTACATATAACTCAAATTAGATCATATATAAGCATTCTTAAACAATCAATTTGTCAGAATCAAGCTAAAATCAAAAAGCCCCAAATTTGCTCAAGAACCCTAATTCGGTTTTCATGCATCAAAAGCTCAAGATACCATTGTAAGAGTTCAATCAAGTCCCAAAATCAACAAATCATGCATGAAAAAACCGCATATGAACACATCAAAGGAGGTGCGGAATATACTCACATTGATGGGTTTGATGCTAGGAAGAACACAAGCTGCGTTTTCATCCTCCATTGAGCTCGGCAGTAGCTTTCCTTGACAGTGGGCTGCACGGTTTGGACTGGTTTGGACTCCACCATTTTCGGCCATGCATGGACTCCATTGAAGCTCCAAGCTTCAAGCTTTCCAAGCTCAAAGAATCACTTCCCTATCACCTATGTATCACTCAAGGTGTGCTAGCACTTGATTTTTGCCACAAAAATCGTTATCTTACTTCTCACTTTGCTCGGCAGAAACTGAACAAGGAGAGGAAGAAGACGGTTTCCAAAACCGAAGTAGAGAGGAAGAAAAGGGAGGGAGAGCATTTTCACGTGAAACCGTGAATAATGAGAGAGAAAAGGCAAATGGTTTTTACTTATTTTATATTTTATTTCCAAAATAAAATCAAATACAAAAGCCTTTTCATTTACCAAATACAAAAGTCAAAAAAGCAAAAAGCTTTCATCATTTCATCATTTCAACTTTTACTTTAAGTCACATAACATCACTTTAATAAAGTGACATGTTGTCAAGTCACATCACTCAAAGTGACAATTGATTTGACGATTGACGCGACTAGCGATTTGACGCTTGATGTGACTCGCGTGCCGCGCTCGAATTCGAAATGCGAATGCGCTCGCAATCACTCTCGGGCTCGGGTTCGCTAATTCCAAATTAACGAATTTTCCGTCGCGTCGTAATTAAGTGATTACGCCTAGCGAATTCACTATTCACGTCGCTAACGAATTAATTCTAAATTAATTCGTTCGCCCGAATTAAAATCTAATTTTAATTCCGCGTCGAAATCCAATTTCGATTAATATATCGAATATATTAATTTTATCGATTAATTCCAAATTAATCGTTCTCTCTCTTTAATAACATTTTATCCCAGATAAAATATCTCCGCAATTAATCCCAGATTAATTTTCTCTCTCAATTAATTAATCCCAGATTAATTCTATCTCTCTCTTCTAATTAATCCCAGATTAATCAAAGTGCGAGTCATACGTCATCGGTGAATCTTCAGGAAGCGACCCATGAGATCTCCGGATATGTTGGCAGCAAATACGATCGTCGGACTGTCCGAACACGTAAGTACCTTGTACTACGTTTATATCGATTTACAAGACAAGGTTGGCTTCTAGCAAAGCGCCATGCCTACCCAATTCTCCAGAAATATTCTTACAGGAATATATAGATCTGTATCAAGCGTAGTATACCGTAGTATTGTGTATATTGGCCCAGTATCGGATAGTCACGTGCTAGGGCTGGGGCTGGATAAGTGTCTGCCCCATCCGAAGCACATGTCGGATGTTTGGTAACATAGTCTCTATAATCGGATATTTATGACCTGGTCACAATATCCCGATTGGTTGCGCAACACTTAAGAGCACTAGTACCGTATCCTGCGTGACATCATCTCCAATATGACTGAAGTGACACTTCCGTCTTGACATCACACCCAATACTCTACGACTCTCTGATAAACCCAGAAGTGGTGTACACAGAACCGGTTAAAGCCCCCTACCACCAAGACCAAAGTTTATCGATTATCGTAAGTATTAGCGGTGCAAGTCTCAGGTTAAGACTATACACACCTACCTTGATTTCGGCCTCCCATAGACACATAGTCATAATACCAATGGGATTCCGAGGGGTCTATCCAGAGCGAAGCTGTTTCCCGTACCATCGGTGAACACGACCTCCTATCGCACTTGCATAAGTATCCAATACTTATATATATGAGAACTATGTCGTTGTGCCCTCACAACGCACACAAGTGCAATACTAGCCTATTCCGCATTATCGATGTCCAGTCTCGATAATACTACGGCTAGGGATATTTAATGATTAATCCTTTGTGGACTGATACTGTCTCATATCATCTCAATCCAGGAACTAATCATAGGGACCTCTCTTCATTTATATATCTATGGTGATCTAATCACAAATGATGAGAGTGCAATTTCCTTATTACATAGTTAATTTGCTACAACAACACAATGATCTATGCAAATAGTGACGCTATGGGTCATATTATCCAACATCCTTCTCATTTGGGGGCCTTAACATGTTGCTAGATGTCAACCTTGGTCATTGAAATCGAACGACCATCTAATCGGAGGATAATTTATGTTCGATTAAATTATCACGATTCATTTCATGTCCAACTTGATGGGAACCCAAAAGGTCACACACAACAAAGTCGAAATCAATGGTTAACAGTGCACAATACAAATTTAACAGCATATATGATTGTTGTAGGAATTTTTCATAAATGGTTCAATGTTGGTCATTGGTCATTGAAACCGAACGACCATCTAATCGGAGGATAATTTATGTTCGATTAAATTATCACGATTCATTTCATGTCCAACTTGATGGGAACCCAAAATGTCAAACACAACAAAGTCGAAATCAATGGTTAACAGTGCACAGTACAAATTTAACAGCATATATGATTGCTGGAGGAATTGTTCATTAATGGTTCAATGTGTTTAATTATTGAACAGATCATTTATGAGGTTCCAAAGTGGCTTAAAGATTGGTGAATGACGATAGGGGCACTTTGGGAATTGGAAAAATGAATAACAAAAAAAAATCTGCGTTTTTATTTTATTTTATTTGTTTTGAATTCCAATTCGGCCCAAACTCTTATTAGGGTTTTATAATCTCATTAAACCAATATATTAAGATCCAATGGCTAAGATTTAATTAACATTTATCCCATATCAGATTCTTAATTAATTTTGTTGTCTTTAGAGCACCTATATAAACCCAAAGAATTCTTTACAAATTTTTACACCAAAACCTTTCATATCTTGGGTTTATATAAGTGAGCAACTCTAAAGTTTAAGAGTAAGCCACTGATTTTGAGGATCCTTGACCGGCGTAAACACACACGTATAACGCAAGCGCACGTATCGTTCAAGTAGTATAAAAAATATCGATCTCACGAGGACTTAATTCCTACTGTTGTTATTAATTATTGATACTATTTATTTTCAAGTATCTAATTGGGGAGAAGTAAATTGATTGTTTTTGGTTGGTTGAATGTGGATTTTGCTAAATAAAATACTTAAAGACACAAAAGAAAATACTAAGGAAAATAACAAAAGACTCAATGATCTAGGGTTGTGATTCCACACAATATTATTATAAAGATGAATTGATTCTCTTATCTATGTGTAATAAATCGGTTTGCTAACTTGGAACACGAAAATATGCAAAAGCCTCTGTCGATGGTCAGACGCAAATACCCAGTATAACCCAATTGAACCATATGTCTATCTCAACCAAATTACCTAGATTTATTAAGATTAAGTTCCAATTATGGCTACCCCCGCCCGACAGATATATGTCTATCCTGTAAGGAAATCTATTAAAGGGTTATCTATCCTCAAGGAAGATCGTGGGCTATTGAATCTAAGGCCGAAACCTAAAATCCCTATGTCTAGTTCATTTTAAGTTTACCACATCAATCTTATTGGTGATCAGACAACAAGAAGCATTAAGCTTAAGACTCAATAAACAAACTAAAGAATTTTCTGTTCTGCTTTCTCAGGAATTAATAATATTAAACATTTAAAACCAGCCATATAGGCGGTAATCCATTTAGTCCAATTACACCAGCCATATAGGCGGTAATTATCTATCACATAAACACCAACCATATAGGCGGTAAAGTAATTTATATTTAGACCGACCATATAGGCGGTAATAAAGTCTGCCATAAATTAATTCGATTAAATTATAATTTATAAATTATAATTAAGTGAGATTTACCTAGATAATTATATTAAATGTTTCACCTTTTACCCCAGCGGTAAATTAACTACAAAACATAAAGTAAAAAAGTAAATAAAATTTTATTACAAAAAGTAAAAGTGCATAATTAAAAATACTATAAGTAAAAATGCTAAATAAAAATTTCAAAAACTAAAACACACAAGATGCAATCCTTAGAGTCCTTACAAAAGTCAAGGAATGCATGCTTTGAATTCTGAAATCGCGCTGCATTTATCGGCGTCAGTAGGGGTCTGGTGTCGTGATGCCAAGTCAGCGTCGCGACGCCGATGATTGTTGACATGGCACACTCTGGTTCGTCGGCTCAGATTCTGGATAAGGTGATAAGGTGAATGTGGCAAGGTGGTTGGGATCTCAATTATTGTGACATGTGGCGGCTTCTGATTGGTCGGATCAGATTCTTATCCGCCACGTCTCGATTTCTGATAAGTGAGCCAATAATTGATGCTAACGTGGCACTGACGTGGCGAAAGGGACTGTCGGCACCATAGAATTACGACACGTGGCACGTTGTGATTGGCTGATGATGACGTGGCACTTTGACTCGGTCAACCGGTGATGTGGACGATGACGTGGCTGACAGGTGGAGTGACATGTGGCGACACATGGCGATGGCTACTGTCGGCACCGTAGGATGATGACATGTGGCACGACGCACGTTAGCAAATCGGCTGTGATGGTGACACGTGGCACGGCGCACGTTAGCACTGTTCGACGCATGTTAGGCGTCGCGACGCCATAGGCTTGCACGTCGCGATGTGGCAAATTACCAAAATGCCATTTTTGTCCAATTTTCACTGTTTTGGTCCAAATCACCTCCAGAATGTCCTGAAACTTTATTTATCTACACAATAACACAAAACAAATCAAAATATTCACAAAACTCAAGAAACTATACAAAATATTAGGATAAATGAGTGGGAAATAGTGATATAATTACCGCTCATCACACCCCCAAACCTAACATTTTGCTAGTCCTCGAGCAAAACACAGAGTAAAATAACATAAACATCTTTAAAATAAAATTTAACTAAGCCACTTTCGTAGGGATCACGGTTGCATTTAGCATATGCAACAAGCCTTTAAACCCCTAGGTGTCCCTAGTGGACGAGTTGTAGTCTCGTGAGGGTTTACAGCAATGATAGCCACAAACATTTTACAAAAGTAAAAATGTAGTGAAACTAATGCACACAAAAGCAAAAAGACAAGCGAAAAGAGAATAAAGAAGTTAGTGACTAATCAGGTGAAATTTCTACTCCAAGTTACTAGTTGTTTTCTTTCTTTCTAAATTACTGAATAAGTAAATTCTCCTATTATTTTTATCATTCTCCATATACACAACCAACAAAATATTAAACAACTCATTTTTGCCCACAACAGTCATAAGTGCAGTTGATAAGAGAGTAATATTTTTGTCCTAAAGTTTTATCGGAATTCACACCTTTTTGTAGCAATGAAATAATTTTTCTCATTTTTTCTGATTTTTTTCTTTGATTTTTGAGTTTTTTTATTTATTTATGTTGATAGTGTTTTCAGGCACTATGGTATTTAAAGCAGCATGACAGGGGCAAAAGGTAATCCCATTCTTGTTCAGGATCATTAATGCCGACCCGACCCATAAAAAGCCAGCAGTAAGGGCCCGAGCACTTTGCAGTAAGGGGCCGAGCACCTTATGGTTAGAGACCGACCACAACAGGTAGAGACCGAGCACTTTATGATCGGCAACCGAGCACTTTGGTTCGAATGACCGAGCATTATCAGATCAACAGCAGCATTCTCAATTCAAAGGATCATTATGACCGACCTCATGAAGACCGACCAGATGGCGAGATATGCTCCGGAAGATGACACCTTATTCTTGCGGATAAAAAGACAGTCCTACCTCCATAAGAGATACTGATGAAACCAGTGTCCTAGAAGGATAAAGGAAGTAGAGGTAGATTTGATTAGGAATCCTTGTGGGAAAAGGAGATTGTCTCAACTAGGAATCCTCATACTAGAAGGTGTTGGTTTCTATAATATGTCCCAAGGAAAGATTAAGCATTTGAAATACAATAAATGAATATATATTTAACTTTGAAGTATGGCGGAATCATACTTACAATGCTTTGTTGATGAAGAAAATCAAACCAAAATGGAAGCTTCAAGTGTTGATTGATTCGGCCAAGAGGAGAAGAAGGTGGAAAGCTCCAAGCTTTGTGAATTCCTTGCTCTATGATGGTTTCCCTATCACCTCTTTTGATCCCTTGAAGGTGCTAGCCTTGCATGTGAAAAGATGTTCCAAACAACCACACTATCTTCAAGCCTTTTGGCAACCAAAATGAAGAAGATGAAGACCAAAAACTGCATGCAGTTTTCGGCAATGTGAGAGAGAGAAGAGAGATTTTTCTTGTTGATTTTTGATACCAAAAATCAATTTATATTTATGCCATAATATTTATTAAATAATAATAAATCTATGACACAAACCATGCAAAGGCTTAGAGTGTCAAACACTCAAATTCCATGCATAACAATTGAGTGCATTATACACTATCACCATGCAATGCATTATCAATAAAATAATACATATAATGACATGTGTCATGTGGGCCCCACACGTTTCCAAATGAAAGCGGGCCCACGTGCACTCACGCATTCGGGTTCGATATTTCCGAAATACCGAACTTGCGTCGCGACGTTAATTAAATCGAATTTAAATAATAATCGCGCCTAGCGAAATTATTATTTACGTCGCTAACGAATTAATTCTAAATTAACTCGTATGCCCGAATTAAAATCTAATTTTAATTCGCGTCGAAATCGAATTTCAATTATTATATCGAATATAATAATTTTACTGATTAATTCCAAATTAATCGTTCTCTCTCTCTAAATAAGGCACTTTATCCGAGATAAAGTTTCTCCGCAATTAATCCAAGATTAATTAAGTTCGAATCAAATATCATAGGTGAATCTTCAGGAAGCGACCCAAGAGATCTCCGGATATGTTGGCAGTAAATACGGTCATCGGATAATCCGAACACGCACGTACCTCGTACTACGTTCTTACCGATTCACAAGACAAGGTTGGCTTCTAGCAAAGCGCCATGCCTACCCAATTCTCCAGAAATATTCTTATAGGAATATAAGATCTATATCAAGCGTAGTATACCGTAGTATTGCGTACATCGATCCAGTATCGGATGATCACATGCTAGGCCTGGGGCTGGAGATGTGTCTGCCCCGTACGAAACATATATCGGACATCAAGCAACTAGTCTCTTTAGATCGGACAATCCTGACCTAGTCATATTGTCCCGACGGTTGCAACCTTTTATAGAGTACTAGTTCTGTGTCCTGCGTGATCATCACCTCCATATGTCTGAAGCGATACTTCCATCTTGACATCACATCCAGTACACTACGATTCTCGATAAACCCAGAAGAGGTGTACACAGAACCGGTTAAGGTCCCCAACCACCAAAACCAAAGTTTACCAATTGTCGCAAGTACTAGCGATGTAAGTCTCAGGTTAAGACCATATACACCTACCCTGATGCGGCCTCCCATAGACACCTAGACATACTACCAATGGGATTCCGCGGGGTCTATCCAGAGCGAAGCTGTTTTCCGTACCATCGGTAAAACACAACCTCCTATCGCACTTGCATAAGTATCCAATACTTAAATATATGAGAACTATGCCGTTGTGCCCTCACAACGTGCACAAGCGCAATACTAGTCTATTCCGCATTATCGATGTCCGATCTCGATAATACTCCGACTAGGGATATTTAATGATTAAACTTTTATGGATTGATACTGTCTCATATCATCTCAATCCAGTACTAATCATATGGACTTTCACCATTTATAAATCAAAGTAAATAATATTACAAAATGGCAAAAGGCAATTTCATTATCACATAGTTAATTTTGTACAATAATACAATATCATTTACAAACAGTGACGCTATGGGACATAATGTCTAACAGAAGGAATCTGATTTTTCACTATTATAAATAGAAGGGTAGAGTATGTGGAAGAGGGCATCAGAATCAATATCAATCTCATTGTGAAAAACGTGTAAAGCACAAAGAGATACAAGAGATACATATCTCAGCAATAAAAGTATAGTTCTGTTTGTGTCCGTGGACGTAGGTTGGATCAAAATCCGCCGAACCACGTTAAATCTCCTGGTTTGATTGGCGCGTTATCTACCTTCTGCTAAATTTGCTTTTGGTTTCCCCCATAACCAAACAAATTCACTATTGAGGGAGGATTACCTCGGGAGTGATATTCCCATATTGCACTGAGACCAAAATCAACCGTCAACAGTTGGCGCCGTCTGTGGGGATTTCGCAACAAAAAGCAATTCGCGAGAAAGACAAATGGCAGAAGGCGGAAATCATCAATCTTCAGGGAGTCCAACGATAGACGGGATGAAAAAGATGGAAGAAAGCATGAAATCCATGATGGATCGGCTGGAGAGAATGGAGGGAACGAACAACGAGAGACCCGAAGTCCGAACCAGTTGAAGAAGAAGTGAAAAAGCAGAAGGGAAAATGGTGGAAGATACAAGTGAAGACGATGGGCCTAGGAGGAGGGGCCCCTACGGGATAAAATCCGTAGTTGTAGAAAAAGATTCACAAACAGAGGACACATGGGAAGAAGAAGGAGGAAGACCATAACCAGATCCCTCCTATGATAGTCTCCGCGACTCCAGAAGAGAGGACAGGGAGTATAGCGAAAATGTACGGGAAATTCCAAGGCATGAGGAGCATCGCGCCCGGGGCAATGGACGCACAGAGGGGCACAGAAGACGACATGGCAGCACAACTAGTGAGATAAAGTCTTGGTTAAAAAAGGAGATGACCAGGTGGGGGTAGGC
>SKCR01040710.1:0-70221 GCA_019454045.1 Zanthoxylum bungeanum
TGGAGAAAGACCATGAACCGGAACCGTTTGTTATTCATCAGGAGAAGAAATTGGAGGTGTCAGTTGTGCAATTTTTCGGTTTTGTTGGTGGATTTGTTGTCTTCGGATCGGTTCTGCAAAGGATTATTATGCACTCTTATCAATTGGCTGAATTCTTTGGGTATCTGGAGGAAGCTTGGGACTTCATCAGAACTATGCCGTTCAAGCCTGGGATATCCTTTGAGGCGATAGTCATATCCGCGCTCCCACGTTGAGGACAACGTGTTTTTCAAAGGGGGGAGTAATGTTAGGACCCAAGAGGCAAAATAGGAAATAGGGAAGGGTAGATAGGTCACTTTAGTTATTTAGGGTTTACATATAAATTAGGATGTTTGTTTCATTTGGGATTATGCTATTATTGTTCTTGAATTTGGAATTGGGAATGGGGGAGGGGAAACCCTAGGGAGGTTGCCAACACCTCAAGTTGTGCACGGGCTGGTGACATTGCTTCACCTTCAACTATCTTTGTATTTCCGTTTCGTTTTTATCAATTAAAAAACAACTTTATCTTATGTTTTTGGTGTGATTTCTTGTGTGATTGTTTGAGGATTTTGGGGTTCCATCACTAACATGCACAAGTCGAATTGCTACAATGCAACTTAAGGCTATAGTTCACTATTATACATGAGTCTTTCATTGTCATTATTGTTTCTGTTAGAATCCCTAAGATATGTTAAAATAATAATCATAATCATCCAAGATATTGTTACATAATCATAGAGATATGATTATGTTATCTTAATGATTATTAGTATATTTAGTTTATATATTTAACTTGATGTAATGCTTATATAAAGGCATATCTCTTATAATTCTAAGTATATAGAAATATATAATTGTTTTATTTCTTTACATGGTATCAGCGGCCAGTCATTCTCTGGGTTCTGGTTTCTCTCTTTTAGAGTCATTGTTCAAACCGGCGCGTGGGGAGCACGCGCCACTATATGACTGTGAACCTCATGCGCCGTATCTTCTTTACAGTTTCCATCAGCCTATCATACAAGGGTTTTATTGAATCTAGAATGGCCGAAATAGTCAAACACACACAGATAAATACATATTGTTCAATCAATTGCAAAATACTGAGGAAGTACAATTCAATTACTAACATGCACAAGTCGAATTGCTACAATGCAACTTAAGGCTATAGTTCAATTTTTTTTAATATGGCAATATAATGAAGAAGTTCATAAATATTTCAAGCAGTTAGCAGATATACAGAGATTCAAAAGTCAACTTCATGCCAAACGTAGACTATGTTGTTTCCTAAAGGTTAAATCATCGTTTTTATACCACATTGCATTATAAAGTGATAGGTGTCAAAGGCATCACAGAAGGAATTGCAAAAAAAAAAAATTCCTCAAAGAAATATTTCTAACGATGTCCAAGAATCAGAAAACTCGACAATATGCCAAACAAAAAGACACTAAGCACTGAAGTAACAGCACAGAAAAATTTCTACCATAAATAACATGTAAATCGATATGAAGAAAGAAAGAAATAATTGACAATAACAAATTCACCTGTGTTCATCCTCTGTCCAAGCAATTCCCTTACGCCGTTCCTGATCTGACCTTGAAGACTTATTTCCATGGCTGGACTCACTGTTATAGTGGCCGCATTTTTTACCATTACCAGTTCCCTCATCACCAACATGGCTCATAGATCCATCAGAAGATGAATTATAGCTAGGAAGAGGAACACAGCCAGATTCAATGCGATTAACATCATCTACCAGAAGCTCATAGTGTTGTTTAATCTCTTCTAAAGATTTCCCAGGTACCTCAGCTGCAATTTTCTCCCATCGATCTGAACCATCCTCAGGATAAGATACCAGGGCATTCTCAAATGCCTTATCCTGCTCTTTAGTCCAAACAAAGCTACTGCATGCGTCATCAACAGTCATCTAGTCTATCCTTGTTCAAATCCAGTAGCCAAAATACTTCCCCCAAGAATAGAAAATCAACGCGCTAAAATCTAGTCTAACATATAACCCATCAGAGGTTGTGGATTTTCTAGACTAGTACAGGCATAAAAAACGGATCGAATTATATCGGCAGTGAATATCACCGAACAGCTGGTTTGATAGTAGACTAAAAAAGAAAAAAGTTGCAGGAAAACCGCTGTGTCAGAGTATGGAGGTAAGCAAGAAGAGAGAAAAACTGGCCCCAGAATATCAAAGGATGCTGAACCAGTGATTACCTCCAATAAAAATCACAAAATCCCACTGGAGTATGTGAAGAATTCAATGGTGATTTGCTCCACAATTCAAAAATTGGACTCTTGTGAATTGCTGACCTATTGATGAACGAAAAGACAACAAAGTTCAGTTAGACCATGAGAAATATCTGAAAACCATAAAATCAAAGATGCAGTAAATGGCAGTATAAACAAAACAAATAATAAAAATAACTGTAACTGTGAATTCTATAGCGTAGTAATTAGGGTTTTGGATAGTGAAAGTATGAAAGATACAGCGGAGAAACCAAACAAATATGAAAAATCTAGAAGTCTATAAAGAATAGAAAGAAGTATTTAATATCCAAATTTTCATTTGCACTTCCACCAAAAACACAGTAAACCAAAAGCTCTACTTGATAACAACAGTTTTAACAGCACAGGCCCAAAAACATATCCCATTATAACCCTCATTGCTTTTAAAATCTCATATTTTAGAGCATGCTCTCCAGTACCCTTCACAATTACCGACAGAAAACTCCATAACATTAAACACTGCCATTAACAAGTACATGAACTTGCCGCATAGCGAATGTACTCGACATCAAAAGAAAATTCAATGAAAACTTAAAACAATTACTAAAAATAATTCAGCCAACTTGGAAATAATAGAAAAGGATGGTGCTGTTAAAGTTTCAACATTTATGACACCATTAATTCCCTTTTAAAGTCATTGTTAATAATCAAGACCTTGAATTGAGATTATGAATCCTAAGCGAGAACCCATTTCAAAAAGGTAGCCTATACATTGTCTACAATAATGCAAACAGTAAAACCCACTAGCTGATACCTGGGTTTTGAACCACAGATTGAAAATTCCCACTTGTAATGTTTAATCATTCACTTGAGAATCCAACCAGTAATTCCATAAAATTTTCAACTCATTATTAACAATAACAACCCACCTCATTTTACTTTTGTCTTTTTTCCCCTACAATTCAACCTAAAGAGTAAAGAGTGATTAAACTAACTGTACAAAATGCCAAAAAGTAAAAAAAGATCACCAACAACACATAGTACAAGCACTGTCAAGATTCTGACACTTCACCAACGCTGAAAAAAAATATTCCTCTTCCAAAACTATCTTCACTAAAACAAATAAACCTTTACAATGCAAAAATACTACTCTATCTCCTCCTCCTTGTTTCTCTGTAAAATTTTATAATCAAAATAAATATACAAGTTCAAATTCCCGGTAAAATTTAGACCTAAAACAACAAAAATTGGTAGTATCCAGAACCAAGAAACAACCCAAGAAAAGCAAACAAACAAAACATAATTTCAGCAAAAAAAAAAATCCTTGAAAGATTAGGAAATTATAATTGATGGTGATGGGTTATCTTAGAAAGCTGGTATTGAAAAAAGGCTTCACCTCACTCCCTTCAGCCTAACAAATTGCAACACTCAGGATTCAGGAATCTGCAATACCCATTAAATATCTGACAGAGATAATAACATTTAGTGAAGAAAAAGAGGGCACCAGCTCACTTTTTTTTATCCATTTCAAGAGAAAAGAGAAACTGAAAATCGGTTTTTTTTTTTTTTTTTTTTTTGGCGTGCTTAATCCTTTTCTCTCTGTACAAATTCAAACAAACAAAACCAGTATTAATTATTTAGTGAATGAGATAACCATATTAGCAGCAGTTTGGTTCATTTATATAAGATATGTGACACTCAAAAAATATATATATATATATTTTTGTATAAAATTTAGTATATTATAATCATTAATTTAAATACATTATAGGTATCGAGATATGTAAAAATATAATGTAGCATAGACATTGATTAAATTCAATGTATTATGAAAATTTAATGTATTATAAATATTAATTAAAGTGTGGACTTAATATAAATATTAATTAAAAATGGAACTTAAATATAATTTTAACCCATAGTTTCCCTGGTACCACGTGGCAGCACCAAAGGAGTTATGAGATAAAATATATGTAAGTTATATATAGATTAGGGTGTTTATAGGGTCGGGTCAACCCGCGACCCGACCCGACTCGACCCGCGCGGGTTTAAAAAAAATTAATAAATTTCCACCCGACCCGAAATTTTCGGGTTGGGCAACGGGTTTGATACTAAAACCCGACCCGATCCGATCCTATAATATTTTTATTATTTTTCTAAAATTTTTATTATTTTTCTAAAATTTTTATTATTTTTCTAAAAATTTATTATTTTTTTAAAAGTTTTTACTATTATTTCATTTGTTTATTACTTTTGTTGTAATTAAACTTTATATATATGATAATTTTTGAGACATAAAATAACTAATATTTATATTTCAAAATAATTAATTCATTTTTAAAAAAAAATTATTTTTTTGGCCGATCCGCACCCGATCGGGTTTCACCTCCACGTGACCCGACCCGCGACCCGACCTCCACATGACCCGATCCGACCCGTGAACACCCCTAATATAGATAGACTCGCACGTTCCTGCGTTTTTTATTTTCCAAAAAAAAAAAAAAAAACAAACAAAAGATATGTAGCACTTATCAAAGCTGGTTTAGTCCGCCAAGTTAAGGTCATTATCTCAGTAAATAAAGTCGTCTATCAAAGTGAAAATGTGAAATTTTAATATATCATGTATATCTATTTATATATGCATATAATCATAATGAGATTCATGAAACACAAAAAATATACATGAATCTGGTAGATAATTCAATATATCATAATTATTAATTTAAATACGTTATAAATATTGAGATATATGGAAATACAACGTACCATAAACATTGATTAAATTCAATGTATTATAAATATTAATTAAAATTGAGACTTAATATAAATATTATTTAAAATGATGACTTAAATATAATTTTATCTCATAATTTCTCTGGTGTCACGTGACAATATCAAAAAAATTAGGGAACCAAAATATATTTACGTCGAAATATATGAAAAAATAATATATCATAAACATGGATTAAATTTAATATATTATGAAAATTTAATGCATTATAAATATTAATTAAATTGGACACATAATAATGGGTCTGCACCTTTTTTCCATTCTTACGAAAGAGCAAGCGAGATAATGGAAGTAAATCTTCAAAATGTTTTCAGTTTTCACCAAAGAAAACAAGTCAAAGCAAACTTGTACCACACCGTATATTAGCTTGTAAAATAGTTGTTGAATTCATTGGATTTATTAGGGGGAGATCGCCCTCTAGTTCCTAATTTGTTCATAATTATTCACCATATTTCTATATTTTTTTTTTATATATAAATTACCTATTAGGTTGTTATTGTTTAGGGTCGGTAGGAAATCTCGAATATCGATTGATATTTGGGATCCTGTAACGAAAGGTACAAAATTCGGGATAAAAAATTCACTCGAATAAAAATTTCGATCGGGATTTTAGAAGATTTTTCATTCTTATTCAAAAAATCAGTTGGAATTCAAGATCCCGTATACGAGATTCGGGATGAAAAATTGACCCAAATCAAAATTTCAGTTGCGATTTGGGATAATTTTTTTTTTATTTCGATTCAAAAAAATCTATAGGGAATCAAAACAAATTTTCATCCCAAATCATAATCTGGATGAGATTAAGACTGGATGAGACTGCTATCCTTACTATTGTTCTAACAATAACTATACATAATACAATAACGATTCTTTATTGAAAAAATTTGATTTTTTTTGTTTTATTATAAATTTCTTAAAATATGATATATAAGAATAAATTTTTTGTTCATAAATTCCTTTTTGTAGTTCAAAAAAATCGCATTTTCAGCTTATTTGATTCAATGTGTTTACATTTTTACCCCTGCAATGAAATTTGTATGTTTCATCCGATATTTATAATTTATTCAATCATTTGCATGATTATACTTTGACTTACTAGTATTTGTGTGGAGGAGTATATTTGTCTTTTAACTTTGAATTATTGGAAAATAAATCTGATATTATTTAATCAAATGGCATCATGATTATTTATAACAAAATTCCATCGTTGGAATTCTCATCCAATCATAGGAATATTGATTGATATATGCAATTTAAAATTGAAGCCTAATTCGGGAATTTGATTTGAAATTGAGGGCTTCAAATAAAATAAAATAAAATAAAATAAAATAAACGCTTATACTTTTTTTTTTTTGATTACAATATAACTCTACAGATATATAATCTGAAATCTACTGGAATATTGAATACAAACATATATAGCACATCCAGAATTCTACGCCGACTAGAGACGAAATATCTACTCTCACTCAAATATGGGGAGAATTCTACTCTCACTCAAATGTGAAGCGAAGAGGTGTCGTCAATGTAAAATGAGGAGGTAATTGACCAATTCAACATTATCTTTAAAATAATTTTATAATCAAACCAATATCTCAATATTTATTTTATTGTTGACTCTGAAAATCGGTGTTGTGTGCTGACGTGTCAGAAGAGCGGATCCTCAAAATTAAAATTGATGATGATGGCTAACTTCTAAAAATAAACGATTGATAATGAGTCATCTAAAGTAAGAAAAGAATGAACAAATAGATTAAAATATGATGCTAAATAGTAAATAAATATTAAATTAATTGAAATTGAAACTGAAAAGAGATTGTTTTGATTAATAGAATTGTGATTACAAGGTGAAAGCTATAATCAGTACAAGACTAAACTATTAAACAAATGAATTCTAAAAGGACTAAGATTACTGAAAAAAATTATAAAGAGATTAATCTACATGAGACAGGAGTTGATGTTGTTGTTGGATTCATTGTGTTGATTGAGTTGTGATGATTGTTGATTTTTTTTTTTTGTAGCCTTTTCTCTGTCATTTATATTTCTTGCAACAAATTGCTCCCTCCAATCCTGCAATTGTTTCACTATGTTCTACATTTATGCCTAATAGATAGGGATCCGGATGGCAACAAGATCCAGACTCAGCCCGGGTCCGGAATTAAAAAATCCGGACCCGGGTCTTTAAAACGAAGACCAGGAAAAAAATTAAAAAATAAATAAAAAAATAAAATAGATTTTAATAAAAAATATAAAATATTATGTGTATATATATATATAAATAATAGAATTTAATAAAAAAATAAAACGAATTGAAATAAAACGAATAAAATTGACAAAATACAAATACGTGTAATGAAGGAATTTCATCACAAATTCTGTTTTTTGGAACAACTGACTCAGATAAGGCTTTTTTACTGTCAATTGGGATGAGCCTGAAATAATTTGGGTGCAAATAATGCCCTCTGCAAGCTTTTGGACCAAATGACCAACTATCATGTATTTATATAATTAAATTCCTCTCGACTCCTTATATTCCTCCATTTATTATTTTTCGTCCATGACAAATCTTAGGAAGATTAAACCCAAAATGGCTTTCACAGATTTTGATAAAGTCTGGATTCAGCCACCATAAGCTATTGTTTATTCCTCCATTGTTTTTTAAAAATTAAAATAGAATAAAATTTGATATGGTGTGATTTTTAATAAATTAGAAATCAACCGATTAATCAGTTAAAATCGCTCAAAAATCAATTGGATCAAATTGCTTATTTGTAATTAATCGCTGATTAAACTAAGCTTAAATAGCATAGTCAGAATGGATCAATAATGTTAGAGATGATAATCAGTTAAATTCTGATATTACCTCGATTATGAAATATTTAGGGAGTGAACTCCTTAATGTTTCAAAAAAGACATAAAACTCCTTAACAAATCGTTGCAAGAGTTAATTGATTTACGATTAATTAAAAATCCATAATTAATCAACTAAAAATCATCAATTTCATCTATATTTTATGGAAAACTAAAGGTACAGCGTATAAATTGACTTAAGCTATAGAATAAATATTAGAATATAAATTAATATAAAAAAATAATATAATATTATAAGATTATAATTTTATAAATATTAATTTACTCATTTAATAGAATATTAAAACACTTAGTTAAAATTCGACCAACGACTGATCCCGATTAAACTGCTTAGTCACGCACTCCGTCTGTCCCATCTAACAGAACATAACAGATCAGATCTGGTAGTGCTAAGTCTAAACATCGTCACTTTTGAATGTCCATCTTGTCCAGCAAAACAAAATCCCCATACCCATTACCCATTACCCATTACCCATTACCTTGTTCCTCTTCTCTCTGCAATGGGTAAAGTTTCATTAATCATATACACAACAATAGCTCTGCTACTTCTCTTACTTCTTTCACAATCTCCTAAGCAATCCCACAACAACCGCCGCCACCGTAGATTGAGAATCCGCTCTTCCTTCAACTTCAAACCGACCCGCCACGAGCCAGTACCCTTTGACCCGCTCGTGGCTGACATTGAGCGTCGCCGCGAGGACAGGCAGTGGGAGAAGCACTACATTGAGCACGCCCACCCTGAGTTGGTCACCCACGATGCTGCCCCCGGCCAAGAGTCTCAGCCCGAGTGGGAAGATTTTATTAATGCTGAAGATTATTTGAATGATGAAGAGAAGTTCAATGTTACTAATAGGTAATTGCTTTCATTCTTGTTTAGGTTTTTACTGTATTCTTTAGTAGAGGCTTTATACAGCGGCGTTGTCATGGCATTGATTCACCAACCCCAAAATAGTGTATAAATTATAATAATATAAATTAATGTATTTTTCGAAACTTAAAGCTCATACCAAAACCTATCTTAATTTATTAAAGAATTATTATACAGATTTCGAGTTGAGTCGGTCAATTTGGGTTTGTTTTTCCTCACCTATTTAGGCTCATCTCAGAGGTATGCGCTTGATGAAAGTCATCTTGTTTGAGGTTTCATGAGGCACAGTGGTTTGAGTCGTGCATTTTGACAACTATGGGCCAAATTTTGTTAGATAGTCTTCTTCATTTTCATTAATTTAGAAGACACTTTTATTAATTTTTCGGACGCTCACCTCTATGTGGCTCTGCCAGATCGGCTATTAAAATTAAGCACAAGTACAAGAATTACAAACATACTCGCGGACAATAGATTTTGTGTATATCTAAATTATTTTGATACGTGTTGATTGAGTGGAAGTTTGTTGTGATGGATAGGTTGGTGTTGCTGTTTCCAAAGATTGATGTGAACCCAGCTGATGGCTATATTAATGAGGATGAATTGATTGACTGGAACATGCAGCAGGCAGAGAGGGATGTGATGCATAGGACTCAGAGGGAGATGGAGACACATGATAAAAATAAAGATGGATTTGTGTCATTTGCAGAGTATGAGCCTCCCAGTTGGGTTCACAATTCTGGTTAGTGGTCTTTATTTTCATTTAAAGAATATTAGATGGCTTAACTTGAAATTAGGATTGTAAATTTTTTTATGGGTTTATAGCTCTTGTTTGTGTTTTTGAGAAATTTCTTATATGTTTTATGTGGCTTTACTGGTTTTTAGTTCAAATAATGTATAGAATTCTGATTAAGGAACTTTTAATGGGCTTTCTATCTGCTTGATGGATGATGATGGTTTCTATGCCATATCTGACGCACCTACTTTTAGATTTCTCTTACTCTTCTAAATTCTAATGCTAAGTTATAATCTTTCTGTGGAGGTTGCATTGCACTTTTCACGTTGTGTGCATTTCCATTATTTCTGATTTATCATTTATCTTATACTCCAATTGTATGTTATGCAGTTTTTTTTTTTTTTTTAAATTGTATGTTGTGCAGTTAGTGAAGGGTTTTAGTGTCAAAATTCAAATCAGAATCAAATGTAGTGTCTCATTAATAAAGTTCATCTTAATATTATGCATATTATTCAAATATATCTATATATTATGCATATTAACCCATTGATGTACCACTCTGTATATGATTATGATGGAAACGAACCAACTACACCGCTGGAACTTAGGTTCATCATAATTTATATTGAAAAAACCATCACTTCATCTCTCTATTACTTCTTTTTTAATTCTATTCTTAGTTTCATTACGACATTACCTAGATGTTGTCTTTGTTTTAGAGTTTAGATGTTGATGTTTAGGAATCATATTGACAAGTTTATGTGACATATTACAAAGGTCTATTCACTGTACAGACATGTAAATTTCTGTCTGTAGTGACTGTCTTAGCCATCTGTTCATACGGAGCAAGCATATATTGGTGTGAACTTGTCACATGTTCATCAACAAATCCTTTCTACCTATCACATTATTATATCTTAATAACAGCTGATGTTATGCTAGACCCAAATTCATGCCATTCAATTGCTAATGTAAAATTCTTCTTTGAATGTTGCAAACGTTCTCTTAATTTTTCGAGCTATACTAGGCTTCTTCCAAAATTTAGGGCTCATCTAACTGGAACCTTCACCAGTGTGCTCCATCTATGACCCATATCCTTTGTTAATTCTTGTGACATTATAACCCAAATCGCATGTTGGTCTGTCTGATTACTATTTTTTTTTTCCATTATTTTGTAATTGACCAGATAATAACTCCTTTGGCTATGATATCGGTTGGTGGAAGGAGGAACACTTTAATGTATCAGATGTAGATGGCGACCGGCTTTTGAATCTAACCGAGTTCAATGAGTGAGGCTTCCACTTTAGTAGCAATCTATCTACTGGGCTATTTTTCCCTAGGAAAAAAGGGCTTCCTTGTTACTATTCTTCTAATCGAAGATGATCGTTTGTGTGATGTTGTAGCTTTCTGCATCCAGCTGACAGCAAAAATCAAAAACTTATTCTATGGTTATGCAAGGAAGAAGTAAGGTAAACTGATTTAATGTAATCCCCTTCTCTGTAGTCTGGTTATATTTTTGTTTGCGCCACAATATTTATCTTCTCGCTGCTTCATCATGAGTGACATGTAGGTCTTAAATATCAGAAAAAGTTGAACCAAATTTCTTGCTTCACTTTCATGATACATTTTGAAATATAGGCCTAAATAAGTAATAATCTCTGGTCATGATACATATTCCTAATGTGACTAGATTTTTTCAAACAAATCCCTTCATCCCAATTGAATTTGCAATATTATTTATCCAATGTCTATTTGGTTTGATGTGTCTCTCCCTCGTGTGCTCCCTTTCAAATTATGTTGAGTCTTGTTTGATCATAATTGCTTTAGCTTGACGTGTATTTTGTTATTTTTTCGATAGGGAACGAGACTCAGATAGAGATGGGAAAGTGAATTTTAAAGAATTTTTCCATGGCCTCTTTGACTTGGTAAGGAACTATGATGATGAAGCTCATAATTCTTCACATCCGTCTGATGACACAATGGATGCCCCTGCTAGGCAATTGTTTGCTCAGCTTGACAAAGATGGTGACGGGTACTCATTAAGAACTTATGATACATCATTACTTATTTTGTTGTATGTTCAGAATAACTTTCCTTGTTTTTTTCACTTTGCAGATATTTGTCAGATGTGGAAGTGCTTCCTATAATTGGAAAACTTCATCCATCAGAGCGTTACTATGCAAAACAACAAGCAGATTACATCTTATCACAGGTATTCAATTGACAGTGAAAGATTTTTTTCTTTGATATAGCAAGTTTTGTGCAATGTTGACTTGCATTTTTTATCTGAAGTACTATACATTTATGGGCATGCTTGTCTCTGTTGTTATTAACCAATTATCATGGAATAAAGATTGACTCATTACTGTTGCATAGACTTGTTTTGGGACCAGCACCCACTGATGTTACTGTATAACTAAAGAAAGGAATTGAATTCAGTTCAAGTATTTGTTTCAGTAGGAAATTTGGTAAATTATTTACTGTGATTGATGGCATATAAAGCAATGATGAGAGCTTTCCTCATCTTAGAAGAAGCTTTACCTTTTTGCAGTTGATATCCAAATTTCTTAAATTAGATCCCTGTGGTATGTGAAATGTCGATGGAAATGGGATCATAAAATTTTGCTCAAAGCTTAAATGTTAAAAGTTTGCATGAAGTGGAATCTTCATAACACGAGCTTCTTTTTTCCCAAAATTTTTCAGAAATACTAAACGGCTAATTTAAGCGTAACACAGAAACATAGCACCTCTGGAGCAGGGGCTCACATTTGTCAGTTTGACATCCTTTGTTTTTGTGCAACACTTGTGTATGTGTTCTCTGTTCCTCCATTTAAGATAGTGCATTGGACATGTAGACCTTTATCTGCCAATGCTCCCATAGTTGTCTCAAGGGATTAACTTCATAGTTTGAGTTTGATCTATCATTAGTTTGTATCCTTTACCATGCAGTTTCACTTTCATGTGAGTGCGTCTGTCGGTTGTCTTCTTTGTTTTTAGTACCTCTTCTCTTGTATCCTTCTTCCTTCAATTAAGGTGATATCTTTTTCCAGAAGTGTAGTGCAGCTTTCTTCGTATAAATTTTAAATGAACATATTTTATCAAGTTGATAGCTGAAGCTTTTTATGAACTTGATTGGAACTAAATTACTTAATTCAAAAACTCTTTAGGGTTGGACCGAGTGGTCAAGACTCTTGGATTCAACCAAGAGGTGAGGGATTCGAGTCCTTTTTTGTCCACCTCTTGGGATATCAATATCCTCAAGTTTATTGACTACCAAGATTGTAGTGTCTACCTTTCCCCAGTTTAGAGAATAGGTGTTCATAGAAGAGAGAAGCGATTTTTTGGGGAGAGAGAAGGAAAAAAATAAAAGAAAGAAAGAAAAAGAAGTGTTTGCTGTGATTTGCGGCATCATGCAGATCAAATTGTGATTAGCTACTGCACCGCTACTGTTAAAATTTGTAGCCTTTTGCATTAAATCCAATATATTCTATACAAGGGGTAGGGTAGGCAAACATTGTGCCCAAAATTGCTTTCCACTGAATGGAAAATGTGTTTATATTGTATTATGAGTTGACAATACGAACAAGTCATTTTCAAAGCTTGTTCTGAAAATAATGACTGCTAGTTTGCTTTGATAGCAAGTCAAGAAGTTCTGGTATTGAACATTGCTCAAATGTTTTTGCAGGCAGATGCAGATAAAGATGGCCGTCTAACCTTGCTAGAGATGATTGAGAACCCATATGTATTTTACAGTGCTATTTTCACCGATGAAGATGACGACGACTATGAATACCATGATGAGTTCCGCTAACTTTATTCCACGTAAGAGGAAACATTCTATTTGTTATAAGTTTTGGCGTCTCTGTTCATAACTGTCTGCATTCTCAATTATCAAACACGTTTTCACCATTATTACAGGATACCGAGGGAACTACTGTAGATTCAAATTGTTTGCGAGAATTTAATATTTTATAGAATTTAGTAATTATGGAAGCCTTTATTGTGAACTGTGGCAATTGAAATTGGCATCCATGGTGAGTGCCTGTTAACTTTATCTAATTGTACATGTATTTTGTGTGAAAGAGAACCCATTTCAGATCTTTTATGGATTTTTGTTGCAGATTTTGGACTTGAGACTGTGCAAGGAGTTAATGGGATAACAGTTGCAATATCAACATTTGATAAAAATTACTTCTTAGTTTTCAGTTTCTTGGTTCTTTTGATATACATGTACCATATAAAACATTAAACAGATTTTGATTTTTCAGAAGCAGGAGCAGTTTGAATCAAGATGTTCATCTTTGTTTCTTCATGAATATTTAACAGATAATATTGGTTATCAATAAGGTCTTTGTGTTGAGCTGAGCTTTGTATCAAAGTTTTTTTTTTTATATATATAAATTATAATTGGTAATTATTGAATAATAATTCAAATATAATCGAATCTTAATTGTACATTCTTATTAAAACATGTGTAACAAAAAATTATGAAAAATTTATCGGCACTGGATGCAGCTAATTATCTTCTCAACTTCATACTCCCCAATGACCCCCATCATCATTATGATCACTATCCGGTATCTTGCAACCAGTAACGGCTCCATTGTTATTACTAATATCATTAGTAGAAGACGGAGCTTCAAGAAGAGCAGCGAATCTCGCAGAGAGATCGTCTCTGGGAAAACTCTTTGGGTCGTACTGTAAAGACTCAAGAGGTTGATTGAGGAAGGAGAGTCGGGATTTGAGGGCCTGGAATCGATGGTCGAGATCTCATCTTATGTAGTAGTTGTTAGCTAATTCAGCCTATTAGATGGTGGTATTTTTACATAAGAATATAATATCCCATATCACTAGTGATGAGTGAGGATCATGAATGAATGAATGAATTTCCAAGTCATTTAACAAAACCGCTACTAAAGCACACCTTTTTTTTTTTATAAAAAAAGGAAAATGACATCATTTAGTCCATTCCTCCTCGTCTACTACTAGTAGTAGTCTCTATACCATTCCTCTTATTCTTAAAATAATAACTGCTTCAACTAAAGATTTGCAATGAAAGCTGAAAGCATCTCATTGATAAAAACAAATATCCTCTTGTTGTGTATTTCTATTGATTGAAAATTATACCAACTGAAATAAATGCAACATCGTAGCTTCAAACAGCAAAAACAATAAAATGAGATGAGGCTCTAAACTGTTGCTAGAATCAACAGTATACAAAAATGAATTTTATGATTTTCAAACAAGATAGGCCAAGGTTGAAGCAGAAATCTGCTTAGTCAAAGGCCTTTCTTCTAGATTTAACAGTACAGCTCGATATCAACCCACTGTCAAACCAAACCCGAATTTATAATCCTTCTTCGTGTGGTCTATCTGCAAACCATAAATCCAAATCGCAGTTAACAAGTAAATTTCATCCAGGCTGCAAATGCTTATAGCATAAAAAGCATCAAAACATATGGTTCCTCACCTCAGCAGAAAGAATAAAGTTAAGGCCCATATTTAATCGCTCCTCCAGATAAGCAGCAGTGCAGCCATTGGAATCAATCTTCCCTCTCAAACGACACTGAAAGAACCACCACAAAAATTAGTCAACTCAAGAGGAACAATGACCATTTTAGATCTTCCTACTTTATCTAGAATATAATGCATACAAAAGATACACTAAGAAGTTGACTAAAACAGTGACTTTTTCAAGATTTGCTACATCATAAAAGCAGCAGTATTTTCACAGTTTCAAGCTAACTGAACAAAGTAGACTCATGGTAATGACCATTTAAAGCCAGTTTGCTTAGACTTGTACAAACATCAATAAAGAATTCAACAAGCTATGCATAAGTAATGTATGGGCGTTTGATTTTTAATATTATACTGTTGTTGCTTTTGTAAAGATCAGAATGGACACAGCGGTAAGTATTTTTACTTCTTGGTTAGTTGTAATAGTAGACACGTTCCTTAAGATGAAATGTTGCAACTGAAGACCAAGATGATTTCTGGTATAAGATATAGGTTTGGTGGTTCTAAATGAACTTTTACACACCATTTGAAAAGTAACTCTAAGAAGAACAAAGGTCCAATAATTTGTCAAGTAAAGATTTAGGTCTCATACCGACTTAATATCCAGTGTATGAAACATATTGAATGCCTTATATAACAACTATAATATCAACCAACTTAATTTTCAAATTCAAGGAAAAGTCTGTCAATAATTAATGTGCCGGAGTTCCTACACAAGAGACAGACAGAACTTTCTCGATTTATAGGGAAAAAAATGATGAGAAAAATCAGTTTTCAGGAACTTGGGAAACCAACTCCACCTCTATTTTCTTTGGTCAAACTTATAGTTTACATTGTACAACACTTATTTCGTTGGCCCAGTTGTATTGAACTAAATTTACCAATTATTGTTTATATTGCAACTGCTTGAAAATATCTTAACCAGAAAAAAGAAGAGCTTTAGAAAAAAAATAGAGAATAGGACATTGCAGGGTTTTTAAATACAAAAATAGATATATTTTTAAATTATAACCATAATTTGTATTCTTCAAAAATAAAACTCACATTGGATGTATGCAAACAGAAAAGTCACAAAGACATGCACATATGCCAATATTCAAAGTTCACAAATATTTGAATATCTGCCACCGTACCTGTCTAAGGATGTAATCATATCCAACACTAGATGTGACATCTCTTGACATGTAGTTGTACATGAGATCTGTTGCTAGAGAAACCTAAACAAAAGAAAATAGTATACAAATAAAGCCAGAAAACAAATTTCACTCATTTGAAAAAAAATCAGCCTTCTTACCTTCTCCGATAACTTCTGTACATAGCTCAGGGCAACCATTCCAGTGCTAGCAACTTGCCCTGTGGCAACCTGCAAGTAGAAGAGGATACAGTGTGGTCAAGCGAGTTTCAACTTTCCCTGTGGCGACTTTATAACATCAAATGTAAAAAAGGGCTATACAGAAAGCATTTTTATCTATCGCCTACTATATGTTGCGATTCTTGTGAAGTCAGGATAATAGACTATAAGACTCTAAGTACATTACCATCTTATCTGTTTCATATCGAGCAGCATAACCAATACCAGACTTCCGATGCTGACCAGCCCAAAATACTTCGCCACCCAAAGACATGTGCGGGGTCACACTCTGGAAAATAAGTACAGAGTTTAACATTAAATATCAAGAATGAGTGTGCAGTGACTTATTAGAATGTGATTATACCCAGAGAAAAAATTCAAGAAACTTTACAGAGATCACACTACTACACAATGACAAACCAATATTACAGAAACCTTCGAAATAGATAGCTGTAACAAGAACAACTGAACAAGTGGAGCATTTTTCAAACTAACAACAATCACAATTCATATACTGACTGAGGGACTTAGGACTATTAAGTAAAAATCCTTCTATAAAATTTTCAGTTGTATTTATGTTGTATTAGGGTCCTAGACTGTAATGAACAGCTTCTTGGTATTATTCCACAAAAAAAAAATGTAAACAAACTAGTCTTGCGAATAAGAAAAATAATAGTCTCGTAAATAAGAAAAATTACATGATGCTGCACATGTACATTTAAAACAGACAACTATTCTCTCCAAAAAAAAAAAGAAAGAAAGAAAGAAAACTATCATATTTCCTCCCTTTTTGCACCATAACTCCTCTTTAATAATATGTATTTGTTTAATGTTACTAAAATATTTCCTGGTGTTCCATATTGAGTATTTTATCCAAGATCTTTGAGTAGTACTGTTGGATTTTCTCATATATCAGGTTTATTAAAAGCACAGATGACCTAGGTCTGTCCAGAGCCCTACAACTCCCATCCAAAAGATACTACAGACCATTTTTCATAGGCATATCAGTAAGATCCCTGTTTGTTCATGTGAATATCTATATAATCCATGCAAATTGTAACAGTATTTCATTGCAGGATCAGACATATACCTGGATGTAATTGGCTCCAAACAGGGCACCATTTCCGAACTGAAACTGAGTCCTATAGTCCTTACCCTGCATATGGAAGAAAACATCAAACCAGGAGCTTATAATATTGTCACATTTGCAAAAGAAAACTTGTGCTTCAAAAGGTGTATTCCAAAAGATTTATTCCACTAATAACCTTGCCTAAAGGTGTTGATAAATATGAAGATAAAGTCATTTGCATGCAGTAGTTCTTTGAAGCAACAGACAAAGTAAGTTGCAACCCAATATACAGAAAAAGATGATTCATCCTTGTACAATGAGGCTTTCTGGCATAAACTTAGTACATAAAATGACAACCCTGTTGACTTCAAGCTACTGGCAGCAAATAACAAGACCCAGCTTTCTCCAGAAATGAGAGATTAAAAAAACACCCTTAAATGCTCAGTACAAACAATAAGAGTGAAATAGAAAAAAAGCTCAATGCACCAAGTATATTGTTTAGTACACTTGAAAAAGCAACATCAGCACAAGCATTTATGATGAGTTAGAGTGGTTAACCTTGTAATCAAAGTTGACCATGCCATGTGACATATGAGGCTCATTTGTAAGCTGGAAAAGAACAAAACAGAAGTTAGTTACAGAATGGTATGCATATAAAAATCAGACTTTCTGCACTAAATGAAGAGGGGGAGAAACAGTAGGAAAAGGAAATGCATTAACAGAACTTTACCTGAGCATTAGCCTTCAGAGAAAGATTGTCAGACAGATCACACTTCACTCTAGCACTTAGTCTACCGTCGGTCAATACCCTTCCAATAAGCATCAACTGCAGGAAACCCATCGGAACTCCTATTACTTGATTCAAACTTCAAATTATTTTCTTGCAATATAAATATTGTAATGACCGTGACTTACCTTTGGGTCAATGTAGTTAGCACCAAACTCATAGTTAGCAACAGGGATTTTAATGGTTTCTGTAGATTGTGATGGAACTTCTGTCGGTCCCATGGATACGCTGAAGTATTGTTGATAAGTTTTAATAACCAAAAGCAATAAATAATATAGAAAAAGATTAGTAATCAAATAGATATATACACATATTGAATATAAAGAAGATGAAATCACCTATGACTGAGTGAGAATTTCTGATTAAGTCCTTTGGTAAAATCAAAGCGCAATCCCTCAAAAAGCTCTGGCTTTAAAGACACTGCCAAAGATCTAAGTTACAATAGTTGTACCAAGTACAAATTACAACATCATAAAACAAAAACCCAAATACTTCCTTCATTTACAAATTCCACTTAGACTCTTCAACATACACCCACAAAGAAGAAAAGAAACTATTCCTTTTCTAATCTCTACAAAAAAAAAAAAAAAAAAAAAAAAAAGATAAACAATTTTCCCTTAAGGCATTGACTGAAATAAACAATACAAAAGATTTTGTACGTTTAAGCATTATGTAAAACACCCAAAACGAGAACCATAAAAAATTAAAAAGCAAATAATACAGTTTCAAAGTTAGGATTGGTACCCAAACCAAATCATTCATAGTTTCAATTTTATGACCCAAAAAAATAAAAATTTATATATATAACAACAAGCACATCTAAATAAACCCAGATCAATAAAACCCACATAAACAAAAATGAAAGACAGTGACTAATAAAAAAAAAACAAATTAACATAAAGCTCGTGCATTATTATAGTGGCGATGAAAAAAATAAGGAGTAAGGTACAAACTTAAAGCTTCGCGGTGGATTTCCTCGTAGGGAATCGGGCAAGGCAAGTTCATGTAATCGACTTTCTCTTCTTCCTTAGGCTTGGCCATCATCGATGCTTCGTTTTTCACTGTCGTAACTGGAGGTACAAGCCCCGCCATTGCTGCTGCTGCTGCTGGCGTCAAGTTGCGATGCAAGACAATTAGGAAAATGAGGGTTTTGGGGGCTCTTCTTATTATGGGGTTCTGTAGAGGGTTTTGTTATTTATTTGTGGGACCACACCCCACCCCCCTCATTTCTTTTTTGTTTTTAATTTTTAGCTTCAATAAGTAATTCATTTGTAATTAATATGTTATTTTATTGGATATTCAACCAAAAAAAAACAGCAACAAATGTTATTTTATTGACAATCAAATAACTTATACTTCAAATATTTAAAATAAAGTGGAGTGTTTAATTTGTGGGAGTAGATTTCCGAACTTGATTTCGATAGACTTTCGGGGATGAGTTACAAATGTTTATAATAGGGTTCAATTATCTCTTCTTTAGTCTGGTGTTGGGCTTGAAGGCAGATTTCTCCTAAATATTAGTGGGAGTAGATTTGCGAGCTTGATTTCGGTATGTTTATGCTGATGAGATATAAATGTATTGTTGGAAAAGTAGTGTCATTAAACAAAATTAACATGCATCAATCAATTAACATACTAAAATTAGAACTTAAACCATGAAATTTAGAAAAACCTAGAAAGTTGTAGATGATAAAACAGAAATCTGTGGGTGCTGGTTTCGCCTTGAGTCCACAATCGAGAATTCGTAGGATTGAGGGGGCACCAACGATCCTGCAAAACAAAGGTAGAGTAAGCGGAGATTTCCTACCCACCGGTATGGTGGATGTCGTGGGCACTCCGACGCTCAAGTCAATGGTGGTGATAGGCTGAGAAATGTTGGAAGAGCAAGGTTTAAGTTTACCTTGACCTCCGTTGACTTCCGTGAAGGCGGTGGGATGGTGTTTCAAGGAGTGAAATGTTTAGAAAGCTCATATGAGGATGTTCAAGCTCCATAAGAAATACATGCCTCTCTACTGTGGATTATCTCTTCCTTTTATAAGCCATTTGAGAGGTGTGCTCATTCATTCTTTTGTCTGTTGGACACCCAAAAATGGCCAATTTAATAGGGGGAGTTATGAGTTCAGGCGTTTTCTGGTTTGGTAACTGATGAGTCTATAGGCCATTTTGGTCGAGTCTTTTCTTGGGTATGGGCTTATGAGATCTTTTGGTCAGATATCAGTTTACAAATTGGCCTTCTTATAGGGTTTTGGGTTTTTATTAATTGGTTTTTGGCCTTATGGTCGGTCCGAAAGTGAAATGATGTTTTTACCACTGGGTCCAAATTTGGCTCGTACAGTTTGTCTCATACTCTCTAAGTCAATGAATCTTTATCTTTGAGAGTAATTGTCGTGTATGTTTGTCTAGGACAAGACCATAGTACGTAAGCATTCCAGAGCGCTAATGTCGCTTGTCGCCTAGATCGAAGTGTCAGCCAGGCAGCAAGGGGAATGTTCCCAGTCGGGTGAGCCTGTTGAAGGTCAGGATAATCCACATACTACGGATCAAATGACCTAGGGAGTCTCCCAGGTTGCCTGAACCAGATGAAGGTCCGGTCTTGAATTTGACTCTACATGAGCCATGAGGAATGTTCCCAGTCGACTGAACCTGATGGAGGTCATTCTTGAACTCGACTCTATATGAGCCATGGGGAATGTTCCTAGTCGATTGAACATGTTGAGGTTCGGGATCATCCTCATACTACAGATCAAAAGACCAGAGGAATCTCCTAGGTCATCTGGACCAGATAAAAGCTAGGTCTTGAACTTGACTCTGCATGAGCCATAGGGAATGTTCCCAGTCGACTGAACCTGTTGAGGTTCAGGATCATCCCGATACTATAGATCAAATGACTAGAGGACTATCCCAGGTCGTCCAAACCGGATGAAGGCCAGATGTTGAACTCGACTCTACATGAGCATGAGGAATGTTCCCAGTCAACTGAACCAGATGAATGTCATGTCTTGAAATCGACTCTACAAGAGCCATGTGGAATGTTCCCAGTCGACTGAACCAGATGAAGGTCGGGTATTGAACTTGACTCTACATGAGCCATGGGGAATGTTCCCAGTCGTCTGGACCAGATGAAGGTCCAGGATAAAATCCATACGACTCGTCATAGGACCAGTGGAGCCTTCAGCGTCGTTTGGACCAAATGAAGGTCAGGTCTTGAACTTGACTATACAATATCCATGTGGAATGTTCTCAGTCGACTGAACCAGGTGAAGGTTAGGTCTTGAACTTGACTCTACATGAGCCATGGGAAATATTCACATTCGACTGGACTAGATGAAGGTCCAAGATGAACTCCATACGATTGGTCACAGAATTAGGGGAGCATTCAGCGTCGTCTGGACCAAATGAAGGTCAGATTTTGAACTTGTCTTTAATAAGTCCCAAGCTACAGACGTGTGATATCGACTGAGATCCTCAACAAGGCCCAAGCTACAGACGTGTAATGTCGACTGTGATCCTCAACAAGTCCCAAGCTACAGACGTGTAATGTCGACTGAGATCCTCAACAAGTCCCAAGCTACAGTCATGTAATGTCGACTGGGCATAAATAACAAGCTCCGAGCCACATATTACAATATTGACGGAGGCATCCTTATCATGTCTCAAGCCATATATTGAGAATTTTAGATGTCTACTGGGATATCCTCAGCAAGTCCCAATCCACATATTTGTAATGTTGACTGTGGTATCCTCAGCAAATCCCAAGCCACATATTGTAATGTCGACTGAGACATTCTTAACAAATACCAAGCTACATACGATTATGTCGATTGGGGCATTCTTACGCCTAATCTCTATACATGTATTGTCTAGTGGGATGTTCTTAATAAGTCTTCCTTCTTGTACGTCGACTGGGATGTCTGTGCCAAGTCTTATTTCCCGTATTGTCGACTATGATGTCTCTGCCAAGACTTCCTTCTTGTATGTCGACTGGGATGTCCGTACTAAGTCTTCTTATGATTTCATGTCGAGTGGCACCTCCACCTTTGCCAAGTCCACGTATGATGTCGTGTCGAGTGCACCTCTAAATTTGTCATGTCTCGGCATTTGTTGATCATGAAATGTCAACCAATCATGATTTCCCCCAGTCAACACTAATGAATATATCTCTTATTTGATTGGACGTATAATAGGCCTTTGAACGTTTCTAGGCCCTTCTTCAAATATCAATGCAACCCTAGTGGGAATTACAAGGTGTTTTATGCGGGAATTCGAGGCGCCAAAATGGATGGTGTAAAAGAGAGTTTTGATTGCTCTTTCACTTCAATCACAAAAACTTTCTTCATTCAACAAGTTGGGAGAAGTCTCAAGCCTCCAAGGTATTCTTCAAACTTTTCTCGTGTTCTTCATTATCTTTAAATGTTCATAGCGTAAATTCAAGTCGTTCTTAGTTAAAATAGGCTATTTGATCTTGAAAGTTATAGTGATACTCTTGGGATTTTGTTTGAGGATTTGGGTAGTTTTGATCTTTTAGAGAGTATAAAATTTAGGATATTGGTGTTTGTAGTTTTGTCGTTTGGAAGAATGAAGAGTGAAGAATCTTTGGGTAGCTTAGGTTTTCAAATTGAAAGATATATTGAACCACATTCGAGTTGAGTGGTACCAAAATTTATAGGGATTGGTCGCATGAAGATCTTATTGAGGCTGGACTTGTAACAATAGTTGAACCTTCATCGGGAATACCCACAGATGCGACACCACTGAGGTCACTGCCTGCCATTAGAGAGTCGAGTTGGATTCCAAGTACAAGTGAACCGACGAATATTTTGGATTCCATGTACAAGTGAACCGACGAATATTTTAACCAGGAACCCAGCTAGTCAAGTGACCAAAAAATCAATGAGAGAGATAAAGGTGAAGTACAAGTTTCCTCAGTTTATAGAAGTTAGGCTAGCCATGTCGACTGAAATGATAGATTACAAAATCCCTGAGTGGATTAGGTTTTATGATCGTCCATTCATTAATGGATTTAGATTCCCAATTCTCAAGTTAGTATGGGAAGTGTTGAACCATTATGGGTTGGCTCCGTCCCAGTTGATGCCAAAAACATGGAGGATTTTATTGTCGATTGAGTGTATATCTTTTGATTTGGGGTTGAATAAGGGGTAAATGACATAATGTATACATATTACATGAATGAGCACTTGAGAGAAAAGATGAGATATCATTTGTATCTTCGTCAGAAAAATGAGCCTTTGGTGTTGGGGCTTACAACAAATAATATGAGGGATTGGCAGAAATGTTATTTCTTTGTAAGAGGGGAGAGTGTTTTTGGGTCGATTGGGGCTAGTAACATTCCTGAATTATGGAGTTCATCGAGTGAGTGCTAAACTCTACCTTTACATTTACATTCATTATTTACATGGCTGAGATTTCTTCTTTTCCTTTTCCAGGCTTTTAGCGGAACATGAGTTTTGATACCACCGGTAAAGTCATATCAAATACGAAACACATTCTCATTAAAAATTTATAAAAATGATTCTATAAAAATGATGTGATAATCTGAAAAAACATTACGATTAAAGGGTCGTTTTGGAATATAATTTTTTCTATTTTTTAAAATTTATTATTAAAATTTAAAAAAACCTGAAAGAAGAATTGTAACCAAATCAGAACTGTCTGGTTCCGGTCCGGTTCAGTTCTCGGTTCAACAATAGTGTGGAATCGAGAACCGTTCGGTTCGATTCTGGTTCGGTTGGCGGGGTCTAGTTGGGGTTTGAAGAAATTTTCTCCAATTATTTATGGAGGATTACGTTGGAGTTTCGCATGGTCAGGTTCTCTTCTTCTAATGTTCGTAACCGATCTTGAAGGATAGTCAACTACGCAGCCACTGGATATGGTGTCTGTTCGATACTAGAGGCCATGAGTTGCTGTGTTGAAAGGATCGTAGGCTGTAGAGTATGTGCTTGCTATCAATCGTTGGGGCCCCACGGTGGGCGCCAAATTGTGGTTGCTGGTTTTCGCCTTGAGTCCACAATCGAGAATTCGTGGGATGGAGGGGGCACCAATGATCCTGCAAAATAAAGATAGAGTGAGCGGGGGGTTCCTACCCACCAGTATGGTGGATGCCGTAAGTGTTAGGGTTTCGAGCAATGGGGTTTCGGGAGATGGGCGCAGCGGAAACGCGGTTCGGGAAAAATCGTAATTTAAATTTTTTCAAATTACCGAATAAATTATTCAATATATAATATGAATAATTTAATCATATTTCAACTAAACCTATTTATTCAATATCAACATAAAAAAGGTTGAAACATCGCGAAACCTTTACGAATACCATTTTCCGTAAAATGACGCAAAATATTTTTTTGACCGAACTGACCACCCGACACTTATGGGGACTGGCAAGGTCAGCCCCAATAGTGTCAGGACAGTTCATGGGCTGTCCGAACAGTGACAGGTTCACTGTTTAGGCAGCCGTCAACCGGTTGACTCAAAAGTCACCCGGTAACGTCTTTTTTGGCCGTTTTCGCTTATTTCAACTCGAAAACAATTTCCGGAAATTGTTCCAACTCCCAAAACACATCCAAAACATTCAAAAAATATATTTTTCATCAACAAAATTAGTAAACTTCCAGGTCTGATCCAGAAACCGAATTTGTCAAATTTCATGTTTTAAATCCAATTTTCAAGATTAAATCAATTAATCCACAACACCAATCAAAGTTACCACACATGAAGCACCCAAGAAAAATTCTAGGTGTCACAAGAGTGGTCATAACACTCTAGAATAGCAACTCATCATCAAATGATCAAATTGGATACAAATTACACTAATTCCATCCAATATACTTCACACATGCTTCAATAGCTTCCAATCCATCATCAACAACCAAAAGCCCCAATTTTACACAAAAAAAAAAGAACCCTAGAACTATTCTAAGTGTTCAAGAAAACATGAAACTAATTTCCAAGCTTGGGTTATAGAATATTACCTTTTAATCTCTTGAATTTCTAAGTTTTTTTCTTGAATTCTCCTATGTCTCCTCCATGGATTTATCAAACAAAATTTGAAATCCATTTTCTTAGAGTGTTTCGGCTATGGTGGTCAATGATAGAATGAAGAAAACAAATTTTCCAATTTAAATCAATGTTGCTGACTTTGTAGGGGTATTTTTGGCATTTTACAAATTTAATCTAATTAAATCAAAATAGACTTTATCTTAACGAATCAAAATTGCACACATAAAGTCTAATTTAAATCATGCCAAGTAAACCAATAATAATTGGACAAAAATCATAACATTTATGAAAAAGTTTAATTATTTAATTATTTAAATATTTAACAATTAAATATCTAAATAATCAATTAATGTAATTATTATATATATATATATATATTTATTTATTTATTTATTTACAATAAATAATAAATACATATATTTATGGCATGTGTCAAAATCTCATTTGACGAATAATTAATGTGTATCTAATCGTATTATGTATCAAATACAAATACACAATAATTACGATCGGCCAAAAAACCCCTAATGCATGTGTTATCGTTTAACCGATTAAACGATCCGAATTAACTCATTTAATCCGATGAAGGATTATGAATAATCCGTATTATTCATATCGCGTTGCCCAAGTGCTCAACGAGTACACTTCATATTGTGGGACTCTCTAAGTTTAGGTTTATCCGTCACGAAATTCAATTTCGTGTCCATAATCCACCAACTCATGGATTATGACGACCACGGATAATATCGCTAAACTATGCAAGCCAAGGTCATTGCATACGTATAATCCATCTGTCACAGGCTATCCATATTATACTTGGGATATAGATGAGAATGTCAAATCTGTTCGGTATAATATAGTCGACTTTCAATTTACGATCTTTAAATAACACTCGAAACTGATTTCCGAAGTTATACCACGACCATAGATTTAATAGATCGTAAACACGTGAGGATGCTTATGCCATGTACACAGGACTGACGGATCCTATCTTGATACGCAGTCCACACCCAACGAACAAGCGGAGGTCTGATCATGAATAGATCGTTGACGTGACTGCCATCAAAGTGTGGAGGATAACTTTTATATCCTATGGTATCTCAAGTCGAAGGACCACTATGCTCGCTCAACTCGAGAAGATTCCTATTGACGTTGGTGTACTATCTATAAGGAAATCTTCAGTGAGTCGTTCAGTGTCTTATCAAATAAACACCTACATGTCTATATGAGTCTCCCGAGACTCATGGTTCATTGGGATGAACCATCGGACCAAGTCACGATATACGACATGTACTGGTCTCAGCGGATTTTACTAACCGACCCGTGTTATTAAATATTGACCAGGAACTTTATTTAAGGATATACATCTAATAATGTGCTTCCTTATGTCAATTACAAACTACGTTGTAACTGCGCACTATATTGTAAATCCTAGGGTCTTTGTCTAATATACACGTATCACTAAACCAGATTTAGTTTCGATCTAATCGTAATTGAATATCCAATCGTAATTATATCGAATATGTGTATAAAAGACAAGGATGCTACCATTAAATTAGTAATATTATAGAAAGTAGAATTGTTTGTATTTATGAATCAGACATAAATACGATCCGGATTGACACTCCGAGCACCAACCCTAACAATTTCTCTCACTTGCTCTAGTGCCAATCCATGGTATCCTATACACATCTTAATGTGTATCGCATACTCATAGCCCTTAAGAGCTCACCTTGCACTCTCACTGCATCTTTTCTGACTTTATATGATATAGACCATCAAATGTCATAATTAGAATCAAAATTAATCTGACTTTATGGTTGTTGACTAAATTCTCCATGAATATGAAACTCGTTCTTAATATCTCAAAGATCACAAGGAATATGTTTCAGGATCCATCGTATGGTCTAGAATATATCAAAATAACTCGTAACAATTATGATTAAATTGATATCTTTAATCGCACATAATACAATAATCATTATGCCATTATCCTATGATGCATAAGATTGGATAGACATTCTAATCAATCTCACTTTCGACAAAGGTATCATCATTTACGAAAGATGAATATTATATATATAAAAGACATATTAACTGTCAAACAGTTATACTAACTGTCATATAGATAGTCTTACTGTGTTCTTTATTAGATCATATCTAATGCGCGACTAATGAGAGTATCTCATAAGTCTCTTAGTTTTATATCAAATATAAAACTTTATATCAAATATATCAGAAACTACTCCCACTGCAATCACAGAGATAATACTAGAAAGAAATTTGTACGCTCCCACTGACCCTACTGACAAATATGTGTTCTCTATGCTTTGATAAAAACCAGACAATCTGACTGATATCAAAATCAGAGAACACGAATTTCCGGAAAGCTTATCTGAGTCTACAATAGGCTCTATAAGCTAGTATATCAAACTGTGATCTTAGCATAATACAAACTCTAGGGCCATTCTAGAATGAACTCTTCAATCAAAGAAATCACGACGGATCTCTCATTCGAAGAAATCACTCAAGAACACCATTTTGCATTCTTTAGCCAAAAAAACATTGTTTAATATCAACATTAACCAACAAATCTTTAATTGTTCAGTCAATGCGACTTGAGACAAGCTTCATCAGAAACTACAATAGACTACTGAGTATAACCTTTCTCACTGTCATACTATAAAGGTCAAACCTTTATCAAGCTCACTTAGCTTTTGGTGCGTAAATAATTTGCACATTTTATGAACTATTCATACCGAAAGCCTAATCAAGTTCAAAACTTGATCGTAGTAAGCTTTGAACAATCTTAGATCTATGATTCAATGCTAATTTCCGAAATCGATATCAAATATCGCTCACATAATTTTATTCGATAAGAAAATAACAGAATCATTAAGTATCAAATACTTTGTAAATGATTCTGACATCTTACTGAACTTATACGGAAGTTGTTTAAGGGTCATTTCATCTAATTAATTATGTATTTCCATTACAATTTATCACTCTCACATTTGACTTCAATAAGTCAAATCTTTTCCACAATCGTCAACATCCAATGTTAACCACACCAAGTAATAAAACAATTTTATTACTTGAGATCGCAGAAAATATATTCTATCAAATAAAATAAAATATTCCATTAAATATAATAAATGATAAACCTTTAACTCGTACCTCCGAGACGCAGGTACTTTCAATTATATAACAATTACACAATAGAAAGTTTCAAATCTCAAACTTTTCAAGATTCGAATTTTCTACTATACATATCATATATGTAACCGTAGAAACAAATGGAACCTAAATTAAAGAGATGAATTAGTGTTACTGGAGCATAACCCCAAGAGTATTGAAACTAATTCGGTAACACTCAATATCAACGAATCAAATCATATAAGATTCAATCACTCCCACTAACCAATTCCATCAAGATGGAATCGTGAAAGTTTAATATCACTAAATAACTTTAGAACTAATTGCCTTAAATTCATATGTTCACAAAGAATATGTTTCAGGATCCATCGTATGGTCTACAGTATATCAAAATAACTCGTAACAATTATGATTAAATTGATATCTTTAATCGCACATAATACAATAATCATTATGCCATCATCCTATGATGCATAGGATTGGCTAGACATTCTAATCAATCTCACTTTCGACAAAGGTATCATCATTTACGAAAGATGAATATTATATATATAAAAGACATATTAACTGTCAAACAGTTATACTAACTGTCATATAGATAGTCTTACTGTGTTCTTTATTAGATCATATCTAATGCGCGACTAATGAGAGTATCTCATAAGTCTCTTAGTTTTATATCAAATATAAAATTTTATATCAAATATATCAGAAACTACTCCCACTGCAATCACAGAGAAAAGAAGATTTATGATATATATATATAATACTAGAAAGAAATTTGTACGCTCCCACTGACCCTACTGACAAATATGTGTTCTCTATGCTTTGATAAAAACCAGACAATCTGACTGATATCAAAATCAGAAAACACAAATTTACGGAAAGCTTATCTGAGTCTACAATAGGCTCTATAAGCTAGTATATCAAACTGTGATCTTAGCATAATACAAACTCTAGGGTCATTCTAGAATGAACTCTTCAATCAAAGAAATCACGACAGATCTCTCATTCGAAGAAATCACTCAAGAACGCCATTTTACATTCTTTAGCCAAAAAAACAATATTTAATATCAACATTAACCAACAAATCTTTAATTTTCAGTGAGTGCGACTTGAGACAAGCTTCCTCAGAATCTACAATAGACTACTGAGTATAACATTTCTCACTGTCAGACTATAAAAGGTCAAACCTTTATCAAGCTCACTTAACTTTTGGTGCGTAAACAATTTGCACATTTTATGAACTATTCATACCGAAAGCCTAATCAAGTTCAAAACTTGATCGTAGTAAGCTTTGAATAATCTTAGATCTATGATTCAATGCTAATTTCCGAAATCGATATCAAATATCGCTCACACTATAAGTTATAGGATAATTTTCTTCGATAAGAAAACAACAGAATCATTAAGTATCAAATACTTTGTAAATGATTCTGACATCCTATTGAACTTATACGGAAGTTGTTTAAGGGTCATTTCATCTAATTAATTATGTAGTTCCATTACAGTTTATCACTCTCACATTTGACTTCAATAAGTCAAATCTTTTCCGCAATCGTCAGCATCTAATGTTAACCACACCAAGTAATAAAATAATTTTATTACTCGGGATCACAGGAAAGATATTCTATCAAATATAATACAATATTCCATTAAATAGAATAAATGATAAACCTTTCACTCGTACCTCCGAGGCGCATGTACTTTCAATTATATAACAATTACACAATAGAAAGTTTCAAATCTCAAACTTTTCAAGATTCGAATTTTCTACTATACATATCATATATGTAACCGTAAAAACAAATGGAACCTAAATTAAAGAGATGAATTAGTGTTACTGGAGCATAACCCCAAGAGTATTGAAACTAATTCGGTAACACTCAATATCAACGAATCAAATCATATAAGATTCAATCACTCCCACTAACCAATTCCATCAAGATGGAATCGTGGAAGTTTAATATCACTAAATAACTTTAGAACTAATTGCCTTAAATTCATATGTTCGATCATATCAAACATCTTTGAACAATTCAAAGATTCATGATGAATTTTAAAGTTATAGCTTTCAATACTTCAAATATAATATCTTTGAACCATTCAAAATATTTTATCTGTGTTTCATCAGAGACATATTGAAAGTTCTCGAACAATTCAAGACGTTCAACATGTTCTCTATTAGAAACACGTAACTAAGTAATGACAATTCATTAATAAAATTACAGAGTAAAGAAAACTATCTAAGGTAATTTCTAATTCATTAAACTACATACATCCAATGTATTAGTCTAATAAATCTTGTGGTCCAATGACGATCATTGGTTAAATGAGATTTAATCACATTCTGAATACAATATTCATTAAATGGATAAGGATATGTGGTGTGAACTCGTATCAGACCATCATTTACCATAAAGAATAAGCATCTAATGCTTATGTGATAAAAACTCATAAAGCACGGTTCTAAGTTAATTAGTTAACCGAACATTTTCTTAATGTTTATCTTTTCATTAATGACACTACTAGTCTTATTAAAATATGTAACAACTGTTTATATAGAACAAGTAACTATCCAATAGTCACAAGTTCTGATATAAAATATCAAAACAATTATTAAACATTATTTTAATTAACTAGAGGGGAGATCCGGTATCCAATACCTACAGTTTTCGTATTGTGAGAATCGATATTCTCTATACACAACTATACACATCTCATTTCTTAAGTTTTATAATTTGCGTTCAATTATTCACAACAATTGCAAATAATTGATTAGCACACCGTGTCAAATACGTGACTTCTAAAAGTCACTAAAGCCAAGAAACGTCATTATAAGATAAATAAATACTAAATGAGTTTTCTTAATGCCAGTCAAGAATCTCGAGACATGTATTATTCAAGTCAATTCTTGCTGCATAAGAAACTAATCTTACTAGACTATTATATCCTTAAAAGACAACTATTTAGATTACCTAATCGTGACTTATAAACTAAGTCACTAACCATCTTGATTTTTAAGAAAATCGGAACAACAGTTCCCGATGGTTTCAACTAATCTAACAATATTTAAGTCTACTGTCTTTTTATAACCTATTCTAGAATTACGCAACCATAAGTAAAGTCAGAAAACCTATTCAATTAATAAGCATGCAGTGGATTAGAAGTATAATTCTATAAATAATATATAATAAAAGGAAAACAAAGTAAGAAATTCCATAAAATTACACACTGCTTAAGTTATGAATTTTTAACGCAGTAGTGTCTCCCACTACTTTACGTAATACCGTAATCCCCAACGGACAACGAGAATTCAATAATAAATCGAATTCCATAGTGAGAGTAGGATCCCATGAATATATTTCGACTCACAGCTTTGGCACGATCTCGCCTACGTATATTCATTAGGTAGACAACTCATTGTCAATCACTCACCAGTGACTCATGTTTTTGGTCCAGGCCGTTTCTCGTTATGACAGCTTTGGCACGTTCACAAGGAGTCGTATAAAGGCTTCAATTGTCAATGAAAAACTCAAGCTACTGATGTAGTCATGATAGCTTTGACACGTTCAGGATTTCCACTTTCACTTGAATTTGTCTAGTATCAATATACAACCGGCATGGATAAAATCCCATAACCTACACCCTCACAGTTTTGGCACGATCTCGAATGTAGTTATAGAAAGATACCCATAAACCGTATTGACAAGACGAACCAAGAAACATGTATCCAATACACGTTGCTTTACAGCCTTATTTCTAAGCGGGGATTTTCCTCAAGGAAGCGTTGTTCCACATCAAATGCAGAATTTTAATCTAATTCATTTTATAAACAATTCAATTCTACTTATAGAAAACATAACTTAATTTAACGATTAAATTTCTGTTACGTTTCCCGTTAGCGTGGAATCAAAAATTCAAGAAATGTATAGATTACAAGCATGTGCAAACATTAAAATTGGATTAAATATCAAATATAAAGCATGAATAATGTAATGAATGAAGTATCAGACCTGCTCTGATACCATTTTTGTTGGGGTTTCGGGCGATGGCGCAGCAGAAGCGCGATTCAGGCAAAATCGTAATTTAAAACTTTTTCAAATTACCGAATAAATTATTCAATATCTAATATAAATAATTTTCTCATATTTCACCTAAACCTATGTATTCAATATCAAATATCAACATAAATAAGGTTGAAACGTCACGAAATTTTTACGAAAACTGTTTTTCCGCAAAATGACGCAAAACACGTTTTTGACCGAACTGACCACCCAACATTTATGGGGACTGCCCAAGTCAGCCCCAATAGTGTCAGGGAAGTTCATGGGTTGCCCGAACAGTGACGGATTCATTGTTTGGGCAGTCGTCACCCGGTTGACTCAAAAGTCACCCGGTAACGCCGTTTTTGGCCGTTTTCGTTTATTTCAACCCGGAGACAATTTCTGGCAATTGATCCAACTCCCAAAACATTCAAAAAAATATTTTTCATCAAAAAAATCAATAAAATTTCAGGTCTGATCCAGAAACCGAATTTGCCAAATTTCATGCTTTAAATCCAATTTTCAAGATTAAATCAATTAATCCACAACACCAATCAAAGTCACCACACATGAAGCACCCAAGAATAATTCTAGGTGTCACAAGAGTGGTCATAACACTCTAGAATAGCAACTCATCATCAAATTATCAAATTGGATACAAATTATAGTAATTACATCCAATATACTTCACACATGCTTCATTAGCTTCCAATCCATCATCAACAAACAAAAGCCCCAATTTTTCACAAACAAAGGAACCCTAGAACTATTCTAAGTATTCAATAAAGCACGAAACTAATTTCCAAGCTTGGGTTATAGAAGATTACCTTTTAATCTCTTGAATTTCCAAGCTTTTTTGTTGAATTTTCCTTTGTCTCCTCCATGGATTTATCAAACAAAATTTGAAACCCATTTTCTTAGAGTGTTTCGGCTATGGTGGTCAATGATAGAATGAAGAAAATAAATTTTCCAATTTAAATCAATATTGCCGACTTTGTAGGGGTATTTTTGATATTTTACAAATTTAATCGAATTAAATCAAAATAGACTTTATCTTAACCAATCAAAATTGCACACATAAAGTGTAATTTAAATCATGCAAGTAAACCAATAATAATTGGACAAAAATCATAACATTTATGAAATTTTTTAATTAATTAATTAAATATTTAACAATTAAATATCCAAATAATCAATTAATGTAATTATTATTATATATATTATTTAAAATAAATAATAAATACATATATTTATGGCATGTGTCAAAATATCATTTGACGAATAATTAATGTGTATCTAATCGTATTATGTATCAAATACAAATACACAATAATTACGATCGGTCAAAAAACCCCTAATGCATGTGTTATCGTTTAACCGATTAAACGATCCATATTAACTCATTTAATCTGATGAAGAATTATGAATAATCTGTATTATTCATATCGCGTTGCCTAAGTGCTCAACGAGTACACTTCATATTGTAGGTTTCTCTAAGTTTAGGTTTATCTGTCACGAAATCCAATTCCGTGTCCATAATCCACCAACTCATGGATTATGACGACCACAGATAATCTCGTTAAACTATGCAAGTCGAGGTCATTGAATACGTATAATCCCTCTGTCACAGGTTATCCATATTATACATGGGATATAAATGAGCACGTCAAATCTGTTCGATATAATATAGTCGACTTTCAATTTATGATCTCTAAATAACACTCAGAACTGATTTCCGAAGTTATACCACGACCATGGATTTACTAGATCGTAAACACGTGAGGATGCTTATGCCCTGTACACGGGACTGGCGAATCCTATCTTGATACGCACTGGATATCATGAGCATCAGTCCACACCCAACGAACAGGCGGAGGTCTGATCATGAATAGATCATTGACGTGACTGTTATCAAAGTGTTGAGGATAACTCATATATCCCACCGTGGTATCTCAAGTCGAATGATCACCATGCTCGTTCAACTCGAGAAGATTCCTATTGACGTTGGTGTACCATCTATTAGGAAATCTTCAGTGAGTCGTTCAGTGTCTTATCAAATAAACACCTACATGTCTATACGAGTCTCCTGAGACTCATGGTTCATTGGGATAAACTATCGGACCAAGTCACGATATACGACATGTAATGGTTTCAACAGATTTTACTAACCGACCCGTGTTAGTAAATCTTGACCAAGAACTTTATTTAAGGATATACATCTAATAGTTTGATTCCCAATGTCAATTACAAACTACGTTGTAATTGCGTACTATATTGTACATCTTAGGGTCTTTGTCTAATATACACATATCACTAAACAATATTTAGTTTCGATCTAATCGTAATTGAATATCCAATCATAATTAGATCGAATGGTCTCAAACTTGTATTTATCAGAAACAAATATAAGATTGAGACCATTCTTGCTAATGAGTGAACCTGAAACCAAGTTCTTCCGAATATCAGGAACATGCAAAACATTCTTCAATGTAAGCTCTTTCCCAAATGTCATCTTCAGAACCACCGTGCATTGTCCAACCACTATAGAGGTAGAAGAGTTTCTCATTTTCAGATGATGTCTACCCACAATTTTCTCGAATTCCCAACCAAGTTGGCTTTTGTTACAACTGTTAAGAGGTTCATCTTTGATATCTCATCAGTTAGTTGCTCATCCTCACCAACACGGACCTCATTTTTCTTTTTCTTGCCCATGCCCTGAGACTTCTTGTTTATGCAGTCATTTGCTATGTGACCGTTTTTCCCACAGATGTAGCATTTCCCATTGAACTTTTTTTTTGCTTAGGAAGAATCATCTCCGCTATTCTTTCTCTTTTTGCTACCCTTTCCACCCTCGAAGATGTTGGCCTTAGACTTCATATTCTTGTAGCTAGAATTCTTAGACTTCTTGTTGTCCTATTCGATCTTCAATCGAACTCCAAGGTCTTCAAGACTCATCTTTTTTTTTTGTGTTTCAGATAGCCCCTGAAGTCCTTCTATGATGGATGCAATTTTTCAATGATTGTGGCAACTTGAAACGTCTCACATAGTTTCATTCCCTCATCCAATATTTCATGAATGATTAACTGTAGTCCGCCCAACTGAGACATTACCGTCCTTGAATCCACCATCTTGTAGTTCAGAAACCTACCAACGATAAATTTCTTCTGTCTGACATCCTCAGTTTTGTATTTCTTCTCGAGAGATTCCCAGATAATCTTCGCAAAATTCATGTATTGGTACACATTGTACATGGTATTGTCGAGTCCTCCCAATAGATAATTCTTGCACAAGAAGTCGTCTGACGACCATGTCTCTTCTCGCAGTTGTTTGGCTGTTTCTGTTTCTCCCTCCACATGACCTGAGGGATCTTTGAGGTACTTAGCCAACTGTAGTGTTGTCAGGTAGAATGACATTTTGCTCTGCCATTGTTTAAAATTTGTTCCACCTAACTTTTCTGATTTTTCTCCATTAGCGACCGGTACTGTGATATTTTCTAGCCATGTGTAACTGGAAAAGCTAACTGTAATTAATAAGTTTACAAAAGATGAATTGCACAATGATCAAATGTATGATCTTGTTTAAGTGATATACTAAGAATCCACCTGTTGTTATATTTGACAGTAGTACCAAATAACACAAGTCATTGAATTTACGACTAAAGTTTATTATGATAAATGAATAAATGAATATTCCCAAATGACGATGGGGGTCCAGATTAATCACTTAAATCCCTGCCCACTTATGCTCTTATCGCATTTTTAACAGAATATCGTATGTTTCATGCACATAACACATTTTCCAGAAAAATGACTATTAACACATGTAAAATTTCATTTAACAACAAATATATTATAATAAGTTCTTAAGATTGTTGGAAAAGTAGTGTCATTAAATAAAATTAACATGCATCAATCAATTAACATACTAAAATAAGAACTTAAACCATGAAATTTAGAAAAACCTGGAAAGTTGTAGATGATAAAACATAAATCAAGCCGAGTTGCCTATATCTTTAAGAACTTATTAGTCTCACCTCGGTGCTCAACGGATGGTTTTGTGGCTAACGTTCTCCCAGGATTACTTGGATACTTCTTGTAGAAGGGGCACTTCTATCACAAGATCTTGAACAATGACAAGTGGTGGAAACTCTCTTTTACTTAAATGACTCTCTAAGACCATGGATGTAATTTATGATTTTTCTGGATGCTACAAATGATCTCAAGGCCTCTTAATTTATAGGCATGGAAGGGTGCATTTGAGGACACTATTTGATTTGGGTTGTAACCCTCCTAAAGGTTATACCTATTCCCTTATGCCATTTGAGGCATAGAATCTCATCATTTAAATTTAGAGGACAGTCCCTACATGTTTGTGTCTTTCCCATAAGGCACAACTCAAATGACATGACCCTCATATACTCATACTATATATTTAGAGAATTTAATTTAAACTCTCAGTCTCAATAGACATTAAATTAAAATATTTATAGATTGTAATGTATTTTAAAAAAAAAAATAGCCTTAACCACTCCTTAAATTTTTTAAAAATAAAATAAAAATCAATATATACAATGTTTATATTGGATGACTCAAACTCTTGAGTTAACAAATAAATTCCATTATAAATACTCTCCTATAACAAATTCAACTAGTTTGTTAGTCATACCTACAAATTTATTCAATTTATTTTATATTCATCTGTCTAATTGTAACAGGAAGTATGTCTTTATAATTTATTGGTACAATTTTTTTTTATAAATTGGTTTAATAATAAAAGAATATTGGTTAATAGCCATTTTCAATTAACAAAATTTTTTTTCCTGAAAATTAACAAATATTTGGTTTTAAAAAATTCAATATAGTGAATGATGTGCAGTAAAGTGTTGGATATAATTTGATTGTAGTTAGTGAATGGCCCGGAAGCCTGAGAATGGAAGCCCAACTATATGAATTTGATAGTTCTAAAATCCAAGAATTGGGCTATTTCGGCCCAAGTCACCAGCACATATCCGTAAAAGAACACATTTCTACAGCCTGTTAACTAAATTTATAGAAGAGAAATGATACCCCCGTGTTACAAAAAATTTACAAAATACTCAAAACAAGTAAACTATTTTAGATTTTATTGATTTTGTTCAAGGTTATTATCATTTTTTTTTTGGAATCGTTGGAAATCTCGCTGTCAAACCACTCCTTCCGAGCTTAAGCGGAGCAGGTAAAACCTTATGTTGTCTCAGACTCTTATAAGAAAAGCACTTCATGTATTCGAACTCAGACCATCAATGTCAGATCCTCAACTCTACAGTAAGTAATTGATAAATAATAAATTAACATAAGAAATATTGTGATGTAACATTTTACTATTATATCTTTATAAAAATTATATTTTACTACAATACCTTATATTGTTATTATTATATCTTTACAAAACTTTATATTTTACTACTATATGTTTACAAAAATTATATTCTACTGCTTGTAGTAAAATATTATTTATCAATACCTCTTGTAGTAAAACATTATTTCCCAATATTTATTGCAATAAAATGTAATGTACTAGTAGTATAATGTAATTTTTGTACAGATATAATAATAAAATATTACACATCAATACTTATTATATTTATTTGTTATTTCTCAATTTATAAAGTAGTGAAATGATAATAATTTTTTTGTTGAACTAGAATGAAATTGTTGTGATTTTGGTTTGGTCAAATTTTCGTAACACTTATTTTTATTAAAGCAATATTACTCTTTTCAGAATTAAAATGAAGCATTATCTGAAAGTTTTTAAAATGTGACCTATATCAATAAAGATTAAAAAAAACTATAAGCCATATTTTAAAATTTTTTATATTTAAGATTATGATTTTAAATCAAATTTTATCACTTATCAATTATCTTCAAAACCACCTCTAAAAGGGTCACAAAAACCAAAGATCTTACAATTATGAAATTCCAAATTAGTTGTTATTTATTTGTATGTCTTCTTTTTGTGTAATGAATTTCTAAAGATTTTTTTGAATGACAAGTGCATGTCAATTAAAGTTGATAGATCTCCATCAAAGACTAGCTAGTAGCCCAACTGCACCATGGTATTAAATATTTAAATATATGTAAAATTTACAAACATAATGAGTTGATTAAACATAATTAAAAAGTAGATTAAGATTTTGAATTATATATTGACATAGTATAAGCACGCTGTTTGTACTTTACAAATAATAGAATAAAAAATTAAATATAAAAATTAGTAAGAAGTTTTATATTATTATTTGGTTATCAAAAGGTTGATCTCTTTTTATGGGATTCTCATATTATTTATAATATTTTATTAAAAAGAAAATAAATTGACTGCGGATTACATTTTATTTACGTTTTTTATTAACTGGTATATTCCTTAAAATTTCAGAACTTCCATATTTTGGGCGGTTGTCCAACTTAAAGAAATAGAAAGTAATTAATTGGTTGACTGATGCATTGTTTAGAAGATTCATGTGATTAAGAAGTTGATTCTCTTGGCTAACTCATCGTGCGACCCCAACTTGCCTTTGTATGGAGCGAATCTGAAGCGGTCGTTCTGTCGAGAGGTCTTGAATTCAGACTCTAGTAAAAGGATCTGATCTCAGACTCTGATGAGACTCTTGGACCAACCTCTGACTGAGGGTCTTGAGGAAGTAAGACTCCGACGAAGGATCCCGAATTCTTCTCGTAGTGCATTTGATCACCGAAATTTTCTACCAAACACGCATGTATCCTTTATTTGATATATAAAAAAAAAAAAAAAAGAAACATGGAATGATGTGAATGCACTTTGTAAAAAGGTTATGAACATTGAACTCTATTAAAGATTAATATTATACTCGATCGATATATAAAAAAGAAACTATAAAATAAAATACAGTATTAATTTTATATGTTGTTATTAATTATTATACAGCACTGTCTCTCACACAGAACACGAGTTAAAGATACATCATTACATGTAGCAGATACTACTAGAGAGAGAGATATTTGTCTTCACGTGAGGAATTTAATGTGACGCACCAATTTGGCTCATATATCAAATCAATATTTCGTTACTTTCTTTTCACAGTTAAAATAATTTGTAAAAAAACATTTTTATACTCCAAACATTTTTTTCCCTCCCTCCAAACATCCCAAAACCCTAAACCAAATAAATCCAATCTCCACCACCCCACCTCAAACCCTAAACCAAAATAATGTTGTTTTCACAAACAGCTTTGCTCAAACCATGGATGCTGCTACAACTTCTTCTTTGTAGCATCATCATGGCCGCCGATCACACTCATTTCCAATTCTTGAATGTCAAAGAATCCATCCATGGTTTCAAAACCAAACCTGCAGAAATATCCCAATACAATGAACTCTCTTCAGCAAGGTGGAAGCTCAAGCTCGTACACAGAGATAAATTTAATATACAGTCCACTAACTCTTTGCATGAAAAGCATCGCCTCCGTTTACATGCACGCATGCAAAGGGACGTTAAAAGGGTTGGTACCCTCGTACGCCTCCTCTCCGGCGGCGGTTCCGAATACGATGTCCGAGATTTCGGAACCGACGTCGTTTCGGGCACGGACCAAGGGAGCGGTGAATATTTTGTCAGACTTGGAGTTGGTTCCCCGCCAAGAAGCCAGTACATGGCAATTGACTCTGGTTCCGATATCGTGTGGGTCCAGTGCCAGCCTTGTACTCAATGTTATAACCAATCCGACCCCGTTTTCGACCCCGCTGATTCGGCGTCGTTTTCCGGAGTTTCCTGCAGCTCCGCCGTGTGTGATCGCCTCGAGGACGCCAGCTGCCACGCAGGTCGTTGCCGGTACGAGGTATCTTACGGTGATGGGTCGTACACGAAGGGCACCATTGCGCTTGAGACGCTTACAATTGGCCGGACGGTGGTCAAGAACGTGGCTATTGGGTGTGGGAATAAGAACCAGGGCTTGTTTGTTGGAGCCGCTGGCTTGTTGGGCCTTGGAGGAGGATCCATGTCGTTGGTGGGTCAATTGGGTGGCCAATCCGGCGGTGCATTTAGTTACTGTTTAGTGAGTCGGGGCACCGGGTCTTCCGGGTCGTTGGTGTTCGGGCGTGAAGCATTACCCGTGGGTGCTGCTTGGGTCCCCTTGGTCCGTAACCCTCGGTCCCCGAGTTTCTATTATGTCGGACTTTCGGGTCTTGGAGTCGGAGGCATACAGGTACCTATATCCGAAGACATATTCCGATTAACCCAATTGGGTTACGGAGGGGTGGTAATGGACACGGGTACCGCCGTGACTAGGCTGCCAACACCGGCTTACGAAGCATTCCGTGTTGCTTTTATTGAACAAACCGGGAACCTCTCTAGAGCTTCCGGAGTATCCATATTCGACACGTGTTATAATCTTTCCGGGTTTGTATCGGTACGGGTACCGACAGTCTCATTTTATTTCTCGGGCGGGCCGGTTCTGACCCTTCCAGCAAATAATTTTCTAATTCCGGTGGATGATGTGGGCACATTTTGTTTTGCATTTGCTGCATCCCCTTCAGGACTTTCCATAATAGGGAATATTCAACAAGAGGGGATTCAGATTTCATTTGATGGAGCAAATGGATTTGTGGGATTTGGTCCCAATGTTTGCTAAGTAGCTGTAAAGTCATAATCAGTGAATTTTGCTAGTCTCTAGGTAAAATATATTTTTATATGAATAGTATATAGTATATATATAATATAAGAGAACTATTAGTGTATTACTATTTTTATCATCTTGTAGGTCATATTATCCCAGTTAATAATGTATTAATGTCAATTTCTCTATCTTAGTAGATTGACATCAAGAAGTTATAATTTAGTCTCCAATGGTGGGTGGAAATCACCTTTTTAAATCTCTTTTGGAAGAAAAAAAAGCATGAAGTTAGAGAGATTCTTTTATCTTCTCAGCCGTGTGTGTAAAATCATGAGGGACAGACGGTTTTTTGAATTGAGTCGCCCCCACACAGCTAGAAGCCACCGGAGGCTGGGAGCCACCACCATGGTGGACGTGTGAAACCATATCACTAGCAGGTTTGGTGTAACTTTGTTGTAGCCTAATTGGAGAGCATTTTAAGCAGTGACTTTTAAAAAGGCATATGCTTTTTTTTTTCCAAATTCTGAAAGACTTTGTTAGTAGTGATGAGATGACTACTTTTGCCCTCTACTCAAATACTTGCTGTGAACAAACACACAAACCATATCCCCATTCCCATTTCTGTTTCATCCTGTTTGGAAAACAACAATTAGGGGTGGCCACCGGTCCGGTTTCCGGTTCCACAACTGTGGAACCGGAACCGGAACCGAACAGTTCCATTCCGGTTTTTTTTTTTTTTAAATTTTAATAATAATTTTTTTTAAAAAAAAAAAAAATAAATTTTAAACGGTTCGAACCGCTGGAACCGTTCGATTCCAGCAGTTCGATTTCGGTTCGGTTAGAGAGGACCCTAACCGAACTGAAATATTACAATTCCGATTTGGAACCGTGACCGGGTCTAATAACAACTTCTGCTCACTTCAAAGTTCCTAGGGCTTTAGAGGCCCACAAAAGTTGAAATTGGTACGGTGAAATCAGTGAAAGGAATAGTGTAATCAATCAATAAAAACAAATGTCAGGATCCTTTGGCATATCCTCAAAGTTGTCCTTTTTTCAAACCCATTTCCACCCGACATAAGAAAATAATAATAATAATAAAAAAGCTAAAATAAAATAAAATCTTGACAAAAGCACTCATGTCAGTATTTGTCTGTTTAAGTTTTTTAAATATTTAAATCTCCCCAACAGGATTATTAAAAGACATCTCACAAGCAATTTTTTCAAAAGGTTAATGGGGAAATTGACAAATTGTTGCAGGAAATCTCATATTTCAATGGTTCCTTTGACTCGTCATAATAATAATATATCGGTTGCATGTTCCGAAAATGTCATATTCGAACACCCATTGAGGACCTCAATATGAGATCCTGAACCCTACACCACCAAGTCACTGGATGCTTTCTCATTGCACTAAGGACAATACTAATATCTTCGGCATGAATTTATCATTTAAAACAGCTGGGAGACCAATTATCAGAAAAATACGCGTGCGTATATAAGATTGTTATTATAAAAATATCCGAACAGAGTTATAAAAAAAAAAAACACAAATTTCAATAAATTAAAAGACTAATAATATATTAAAATTCATATTTTTTTTTCAATCTTTTAACTCCCTCCCCTCAGAAATATCCCCCCATACATCCTTACCTGAAAATTTGTCTTTCAGTTTAGTACTTTGTGAAGTTAAAAGATCCTCCGTCCTTGCAACTCTGATTTTCAATGAAACACAGTAAATTATATCATGTCCATCTTTTCCTATTTTATATTATGAGTAGACAATGGGGTGGGGAGCCCATTCTGTCGCCCTGTTGGCAAGTTTGCACATACATTTATTTTTTCTTTAATTTAATTTTCTTCTTTCGGCCTTTTCATATTGTATCCTATTTTGGGTAGAAATGTCCCGGTTGGTTCAACTAAACAAAAGAGAAGGGGTTTGTTTTACATTTTATGCTCTGTTTAAAATGAAATAGAGAAAAAAACAAAACATACATATGATTCAATTAAGTAGAAACAATTCCTATTGATTTATCCCCAAAAGTATTAAAACTTGACTTCAAAAATTAAAAAAACAAAAACAAAAAGTATCCAGATGATAACAAACGCCGAAACAAGGAAAAAAAGGGAAAGAAAAAGTTGAATAATGATGACTGATACTAAATCATTACTATGACTGCTTTTGATCAAGGAATAGGAAGATCTTGTTTCCATTGAAAGCACAAAAAATATGCATAGTCATTGTAAAGCAAAAGGGAGGTCTGACTTTGTGTTGCTTTGAAATTTATTCCTAGTCATCTGATGAGATTGGGACTACGCTGCATAATAAACTATATTGTGGGGGGACTCTGTTCTTTCTCTCCTCTACTCTCGCTCCGTCCTAATTGTTCTGTGCACGCACAAATTAAGTCTTAACTGTTCTGTGCACAAACTTAAGAGGTGGTGGAAAAGAAATGTACCTTGATTTAGTGTGCATTGTGAACCAGCAGCCGCGACCAGGTCCATGTAGAGAGATCAGATATCTTTTTCACTGTCCACTTTTTGAGCCTTCGACCAACCCACGTTACGTATATATTAATAAACACAAAAGCTAATGATACTAGGAAATGATTAGGAATATTTACAAACGGCTTTGGGTTGGTATTCTACCCTTGATGGGAACAAAAATGCCTTTGTGGGGCCCATCAGTCCAAAAAATATATCAACACCCATCATCAGTCCTAAATGAGACACCGCATATGCAAGAGCTCTAAGTGCAGCCACAGATTTCCTCTGGTCTCTGTAGCAGATCAAAATTCATGTTCGGCTCTCAAAATTCCCTAGGCAATACTATGATCTATTAAAATATAGAAGGCTAGAAGAACTCAAGTTAATGGGTAGGCAGTCTTCTAGACCATAAACAGATATCCAAGATCTTCCACGGTTAGACGAGTTCCAGTGCCTCCGCCTTGATCTTCGCCAAAAGCAGATGCTACCATTTTTCTTTTATCATCCTGAAAGACGAGGGATATTAATGAAGACAATGTATCAGATGACAAAACCTTAAACCTCTCTTACCTTCAATATTCCCACTAAACAAAATCCAAAAGAGACATAATTTTTCACTGTTCTAAAAACGGCCTAGGCGGCCCCTAGGCACTGAGCGGTCCATGGTCATTCCGATTATGCATGAAAACGGTTGCTAGACAACCTCAGATTAGCTTATCCCATCAACCCTTTTTACGAGGATTATTTTCTTGCTAATTTCTTTTAGTTAGCTCAAATGTTTCTCAATTTACTATCCTTCAAAACTATAACAAATTGACATATCTCTATAACACTCATAACTTCAACACACTCCTTATTTAACATTTTAGTTCCCAAAACTGAGTTATGCCCTACTAATCTGGAACTGCTGCATCTGGACCAAATACTTTGGCATTTGCCTCAACTTACTTCCCATTACAGTGGATTCAGAACTTTCCTTTTTTAAATTTGTCAGCAAAAGTGGGGAGGCTATACCTCAGTGCAGACATTAGGGAAATTGGACAAGTTCCATCTCAAATTTATACCTTCTTGATGATAAAATTAATAGTCATTCTTCTTAACTTCCAGGACATGCTAATCATTATAAATCAATCAAATAAACTAAGCAGATGTTTAAAAGGGAAAGCCAGTGAAAAAGGAGAAACAATACCTGGAGTTTTAATATTCTATCTTCTACAGTATCTCTGATAGTGAGCCGAGTAACAGCAACAGCACGAGTCTGTCCGATTCTGTGAGCTCGATCAACAGCTTGATCTTCTGTAGTTGGATTCCACCAAAGATCCAAAAGAATAACATGACATGCAGCAACCATATTCAAACCAAGATTACCTGCTTTTAGTGACATCAGCATCACAGTTATCTGCAAATTTCAACAAGTCAGATGATCGGAGTAAAGCCCAGAGATTATCAGTATGAGAACAGATAGAATCTTTATTGTGCGTAATGACATCAACCTTTTTTCCAAAATAATCCATCAAAATAAAATGGTATTCTAATTCTATTTAGTAGTTATAGGGAACAAACCTCGGGATCAGTGTTGAAATCTTTAACAGCCCTATCTCGTGCAGCTAGAGTCATTGTGCCATCAAGCCTCCTGTATTGCATACAGTGCTGATTCAGTGAATTCTCAACTAAGTCCAACATCCTAGTCCACTGCGAGAAGATGATTGACTTTCTTGGTTCTTCAGCACTAAGACCTTCTGCAGATGTTCCATTGCTTCCATCTAGTTCTATGAGCGAACTATTTAATTCACATTGTGTCTGTAGAATTTCAAGAACAGCTCTGATTTTTGATGAAACATACTCATTCCGGAGAATCACTGATTTGTCAGTAAATGGAGAATTTGTCGGACTACTGCCACCATCATCAGAGATGCAACTTTTAAGAGTAACTTTTGAGAAAACAACATCAGCACCTAATTGTTCTTTACATCTCCGTGCAGGGCACATATTATCATCTCCTTTAATATACTCTGATACACACTGGTAGCAAAAAACGTGGCCACACATGGTAACAACAGAGTCCTCAGGTGGATCCTATAAAACAATCAAATACAAATATTAGAACTATGAGTAGAAAATAGCGTCAAAAACAGTAAAACACAGGTAATCACCAAGTTACAAACCCAGATATTTATGGACAAAACCCAGTTCTACACAAGATCCAACATATATGTCCAGACGTTTCCTATGCATCGTTAATAAGGCAAACATACATTAATCAAACAAAATTCAATACATCAAAATACAATGCTCCGTGTTAATGTAAAGAGAGTATAAAATGATACGTAAGGCATAAGACCCTCCTAAATCCAGGTTTTTGCTTGGCCTTTCGCTCAAGGAAGAATGAATCGGCAGATACCATTAAGACATCTGAATATGAGTCTTCCCCATCTTGATGCATTATATGCAAGAAAAGTGAAGATACAGCTAATCATATGTTCCTCTACTACCCGGTAGCATTTGTTTATGACTGACTAATGCAAGGTGGATAAAATTCTACAGGCAGGTCTGAGTTCTTCTGGGTTTATACTTCTACTAAATGTTTATGCTCCTGGGAAAGGACAAATAGCCCAGTGTCTTCCAAAATCTTCTGTCTATCTAAGCTATTTTTGGGGATTACACAAGAAAGGAACTGAATTTTTGAAGGAAAAAGAGTGGAAAAAATCAATTGTTTTAGGTTGGGCATCTGTTTCGAGAAACATATTTTGTCTTTATTCATCTCAATTGGGAAAGGGCTCAATTTCAACTTGTAACTTTGAAGGGAAGTTTTGTCGTAGGAGCCAGGGGCTGCTTTGTTTTCGGTGCCTAGATGTCAGAAGGTACTGCAGTTTTAAAAAGATTTTAGTATATCTTCGGACCCCTTTGTCAGTGAACATTTGGTTCACTTCTCTTAATTCCATTTCTTGTATTTTGCATCTTTCCATGTCCTAATACATATATGTAGACTGGGCCACGGTTCCGGTTCGGAACCGGAACCGAACCGGTTGGAACCGGAACCGTGGACGACCGGTTCGGTTGGGGTTCGACCCCAATCCGAACCGGTGTTCCACCGGTTCTACGGTTCCAACAGGAACCTAACCCCAACGGCTAGTAACGGCTCCCTGCCCTCAATATAAAAAAAATGGTTATATTAATAAAAAAAAAAATTAAATTAAATTACTAATATATCCCTAATAACGGTAATAAACGGTGAAATTTAGGGGCATTTTTGGTATATAAAAAATTCTAAAACTCTATAAATAGGATTCATTTTTCATTATTTCAACACACCAAATTCTCAACTCTCTCATTTCCTACAATTCTCTTATTCTCAATCTCAATTCATACAATTCTCTTATTCTCAATCTCAATTCAAGTAGTTATTATCATTCACAATTAGTCAATTTTCTTATTTTTCTTCCTGATTTCTCAAACGAAAAATGGCAAGCTCATCTGAGAATATAATGTCAAATATGCCAACCCAAGAGAGCGGCCCTAGTGTCGGTGCACAATCACGGAGAAGAGAAGTTAAGGTCGTTCCTCGGATGTTTTCAAAATTCATTTTCATTTGGAACGCCTAGAAGATGATACACAACGAGCAATTTGCAACTATTGTGGGATTACCTACAAATTTTCTGGTGGATACGGCAATATGATCAAGCACCTAGAAAGACATCATCCGGTTGAACTTGGAATTGATACGACGCAAACTCAAATTGCCAGGTACGCATCATCTAGTAGAGGTACGAGTGCTGTAGATTTATTTAAATATTCTGATGCAAAAAATAGAGAAGAATTTGCGAAATTAACTTGTATGACATCTTTCTTTAAGCTTTGGTGAAAAACTTCATTTTACTAATTACGTGCATAATGCTTTAAATCCTTCTGCATGTAGAATGACTCGAAACACAACAAAACGTTATATTTTTAAATTATATAAAGATGGTAGAATTATTTTAAATGAAATATTTAAAGAGATGAAATGTCGTATTTCTATATGTTCTGATATTTGGAGTGACCATTGGCTACTCATACATGGGTGTGACTTGTCATTGGATTGATGCATCATTTACCATGCAAAAACGATTATTGCATTTAGAGTTTTTGATGACCAACATACTGCACAAAATATTTATAGAATGATGAAGGTAATTTTTGATGAATATGGTTTAGTAGATAAAATTTTAACAATTGGATTTGATAATGCATATGCAAATACTGTATCCATCAATGATTTAAAATCCTTATGTCAACCAAATTTAGGGGGTCGATTTTTTCATATTCGTTGTACATGTCACGTCCTTAACTTGTGTGTTCAAGACGGTCTAAAATTATTATCGCCTTTCCTTGATCCTATTAAAATGACACTTAATTGTATTTGGTCATATTCTCAAGTTATGAGAGAATGAACGAAATTTTGTAAAATAAATGGTATTAAACCGATTAAATTTTCAAGAGATGTTCCAACACGTTGGAATTCAACTTATTTTCTTTTATGTCAAGCATTTCAATACAAAGATGCATTATGTAGTTTTTTTTCTCAACATGTTCAAAATGTCACACTTTATCCTAGTTAATGGGATATTTGTGAAAACATTTTAGATATTTTAAAAGTTTTTAATGAAGCTACTTTAACTTTTAGCGGTGTTTATTATCCAACAGCACATTTATTTCTTCTTTAAAGTTTGAATATTGTTGGTGCTCTCGATGAACATGCTGAAAGTAGCGATCCTAATGATATTGTTTTGCTAGAAGCCATTACTATTATGAAGTTAAAATGATTGAATTATTTTAGAGACATTCTTTTACTTTATCTTATTGCTGCTGTTTTTGATCCTAGATTTAAATTAGAAGGTTTAAATGGTGCTTTACAAGCTTACTATGGTTATTTAGGAATATTAGATGAAATTGATATTACAAGAATAATGACGAAATTAAGAAATGATTTAATTGAGTTATTTAATGATTATATTGTAAGATATAACTTAGGAACATTAGGTGAATCTAGTAGTAGCGAACCGGTAATTCAAACAAGACTTAGAGCAGGAAATCGTTGGTTATTGCAACGAAATAAAAAAGCTAGGGATACGACAACTAATAACCCCGAATTAGATAATTATTTATCTACAAATTTCGAGTTTCCTACTGAAAGTTTAGTTAGTAAAATTTTTTAAATCCTTGACTGGTGGAACCGACATCAAAATATATATCCTGTTTTATCAATTATTGCTAAAGAGATATTGGTAGCACCTATTTCCACCGTTGCGGTTGAGCAAGCCTTCAGCATGGGAGGCAATATATTGGAAGTTAGACGATCTTCATTACATCCAAGCACTCTAGAAGCAAGAGCTTGTGTGGATGATTGGACTCGAGCTGATCTGAGACAACAAAAAGATGCCCCCGATGATTTTGAAGATTTGTTCGATAATGCATCTGCAACAAGTGCAAGCGGAACCGGAGCTGAAGGATCAAATGATAATGATGATTGATAATTGTAAAATTGTAAATTTACAAAGGGGAAATGTCTTAAAATTGTAATGGAATTACGTGAGCTTTGATTCCTCTTACTCCTGGAGGATACGTAGGCAACTTAAATTTTTAAAAATTTAAGCTCAAGCTCTTCAATGTAATAATTTTATTTATTTATAAAATTAATCTCATTTATTTTAATTTATTTTCGAAATTTTTTTTTTAAAAAAAAAAGGTTCGGAACCGGTTCTGGTTTTACTTAAGTGTGGAACCGGAAACCGGCCGGTTCGGTTCGGTTCGGTTCCGAACCGAAACCGAACCGCCGGCCGGGTCTATATATGATCTCCTCTCATCACTCATCAGATATCCACATTTTAAGGCACGCCTTTGATAACTATGGTAGAGACTACAAAAAATTATAACTTTCATGCAATAACCATTCAACAACTAGGAAATTGTCGATACCAAACAATATCTAACAGTCATCTCTATGTTTTCTCTGATAATCACAACAGAAAAGAAATTCTTATTATTCTTATCAGACATATACATTTTAAAAAGTGAATAATTAACATATAAAATTAAAACTTCTAAGACACTAATTCCAATCAACAACATGACGAAGCCACTTGACAGTACTAGTTTACCATTGATTGACTAAACATTTAATGATTGCAACTAGCTGTTTGAACTATCCTATACACACCCTACCAAGATGGCAAAAGAAACCAACCAAGGCCTATCATTAAATGGTTTTTTTTTAATTTTTTTTTAAAAATATAAATCCTTTTTGGTAATGGACTGTCATTGCCACAATGACGCATCATAACTGGTCCCTAGGAGAAGGAAACTAGTATGAATGGTCTCTCTAATGCGTCTAAAATTCCTAAAAAACATCTAGCCAAACTCAGATTCAAAAATGTCAAATATCAACAGATGATGTTTTTAAACTCCATAGAAAGCATAGTAGACAATCATCATCCAAAGACAATCATTCCCTTATGAGCTTCCCTTTCAAGTCAGAAACTTAGAGCTCCAAGCCTCCAACCAAGGTCCAATTATGTCTAAAAATCCTTTGGAAATAGTAAATGTGTTATTCATAAATCTATAAATCATGCCTAAGCCATAGCAAAATTATCAAGAAGATCTAAGAAAATGAATGAATTCTGTCAAGAAGATTTTATAAAAGTCCAGAAAGCAAAAAATATAAGTATCATGATTTAAGCAAAACTCACACTGCATACACAGCAGATAGCAGAGGAAGTTTCCAAGCGACTCAACAGATCAACTAGCATATCTCTCGGGAGTCTCCTTGCCATCTCAACTGAAATTTTTCCAACACAGTCAAAATCGTATTCTTTGACGAGAAGAGGGTGGTCACAAGCCTGACGGAGGCGTAGAAGCATCAAAAGAATATTTGCATAGTTCTGCTTCACTGTGCCAGCTTCGGCAAAAGCCTGCAAGATACAAAAATGGTTTTGACAAATGAGAAATCAGAAGAATGTCCAATAAGTAGAATTCGGTCTTCAAACAAAATATCCTTGAAACTTGATGGTAAAGACCCTCCCAGTAGACTTAGCTACAACACCATCATGCAATGAATCCAAGTATGGCAACATAGTATCGCCTTTAGTATTAAAGTACCAAAAGTCAGAGTATAACAAAATTGATGATGGCAAGAAGAAGAGAGATCTTATAGTATGGCTTATCTTTCCACTTTCATTATGAATGTCCGTAGACTTCACATCTTCAATAAAGTCTTTTATGATTGATAGTTCTATCACTGCATTAAAATTTGAGAAAACAAAACCAAAGTACCATCTCAGAAATATGTTTAGTCATAAAAGAACTCTTCTAAAAGGATTGCAATTTGTGGGGCTCATCATGTCGATGTCCGTGCAGCGCTACAAGCCAACAATACTGGAGCATTGCTCGAGAACTTATGCATTACTTTCCAGCTCTGTCCACAAAGTACAAACTTGAACTATATTGTATAAATAATAAAGACTTTATAGCAAAATACAAATTCTTTTGATACGGTAAAAAATGGATAACTTCATATTACTCCTTTTTCCATGGATAGGTGGATAAGATGCCCACTAGAAAAACTTTAAGGGGGGAACAAAAATTATACAAAATGCTGTATCATCATCTAAAACCAGCTAATAGCAACATCTGAAGTTATATAAACCTTCTAATATCACAGAGTTTAGTAATGTTTTGTTAATACTGATGACAACAAACTGACAGATCTCAAAAAATATGGAAACCAGTAGCAAACAAAAAGCATTGAAAATGGCTTTCATCAACAGAACAAAGAGAAGTGTTTTTAGGCAACAACCACATCACTGACATCACATTCCAGTTGTGTCCTTATTTTGTTTAATAGTACTAATAATTTTGGCAATTACATTATCTTTGGATTGCTGAAGCTGCAGGCTTATTATCATAAGGGTGTAGACGCTGATTTTCGCTACAGGTCTACAATTGAGATTTAGTATAGGGGCACTGGCGATCCTGCAAAACAAAGATTGTAGAGTGAGCGGGAGTACTACCCACCGGTGTGGTGGGTGCCGGGGGCACTCCGACGCCCAAGTCAGTGAAGGAACTGAGGAAGTAGTATGAGGAAGGTCAAAGTAAGATACTACCTTGAGCTTCGTAGGGTGCCGTGAGGGCGATAGATGGGAGGAGCTGAGAGCAGTGGAGAGAGTAATATTAGGCTAGAAGTATTAGAGCTAGAAGTTGAATGTTGGTCAGATAAGAGTCCCCCCTTCTCCCCATGGAGCCTTCTTTCTTATATACCTATCTGAGGGTCTGCACTTGATTACTTGTCTGTTGAGTCTTGGTAACGGTCGGCTTTATGAGGGATATTCACTGCATTTGCCCGTTGTAGGCTGGAAAACTATCGAATTTATGTATGGTGTTTATGAACTTAGGAGTTACGTAGGCCGGCCTCTGGATAGTCCTTCGGTTATGGGTGTTGGTGTTCATCGGGCCTGGGCCGACATTATGTCTTTGGGGTTTGATTAGGAGGCTTCAGGGGTGCGTCCAGTATTGAGCTGAAGTAAAATGACGAAACAAACCCTGGACCAAATTTGGCCCAAACAGTTTGTCCCCTACTCTCTAAGTCAAGAGTCATTGGCTTGGAGAGTACTTGACGCATGTGTCACCTGGGACGAGGCCATATTATGTAGCTGTGCGTTGATGCTGCCTACTAATTGAACCAAATGAATGTCAGGTTATCAACTTGAGTCTACAAGAGCCATTGGGGAAGTACCCAATCGTTTGGACCTGATGAAGGTCAGTATATCAGTCATACGACATGTGTATCCCATGTCTACAACTTGACTCGATGTGAGTCCGTGGGGGATGTCCCCGGTCGACTGAACCAGATGAGGTTCAGGATATGAGTCATACGACATGTATATGTCTACAACTTGACTCTACATGAGTCCATGGGGAATGTCCCCGGTCGACTGAACCAGATGAGGGTTCAGGAGTTTATTTGACTCGACACGAGTCCATGGGGGATGTCCCCGGTCGACTGAACCAGATGAGGGTTCAGGAGTTTATTTGACTCGACACGAGTCCATGGGGGATGTCCCCGGTCGACTGAACCAGATGAGGGTTCAGGAGTTTATTTGACTCGACACGAGTCCATGGGGGATGTCCCCGGTCGACTGAACCAGATGAGGGTTCAAGAGTTTATTTGACTCGACACGAGTCCGTGGGGGATGTCCGGTCGACTGAACCAGATGAGGTTCAGGATATAAGTCATACGACATGTGTATGTCTACAACTTGACTCTACATGAGTTTATGGGGAATGTCCCCGGTCGACTGAACCAGATGAGGGTTCAGGAGTTTATTTGACTCGACACGAGTCCATGGGGGATGTCCCCGGTCGACTGAACCAGATGAGGGTTCAGGAGTTTATTTGACTCGACACGAGTCCGTGGGGGATGTCCCCGGTCGACTGAACCAGATGAGGTTCAGGATATTAGTCATACGACATGTGTAATCCATGTCTACAACTTGACTCGACATGAGTCTATGGGGGATGTCCCCGGTCGACTGGATTTGATGAAAGTCTACGGCATCAATCCTGTTTCTATTAGACCTAAGAATGGTCAATGGGGTTTCATCCATCACACTACGATACTTGCTAAATATCAATGAGGATATCTATTGCTCATACTACCATCCTTACTCTACAAGACCTAACAAAAGCAATTTAAGGGTCTAATGTCGAATGGTCCTTAAATAGGTCTAATGAAATCTTCACCGGTCCTCAACCTTTGCCCCAATTTGGAATATTGTGTCTCTTTTCTTAGATTGCAATTGAGTGTCCTCTAGAAACTTGCAAACTGCCCATCGTAGTTCATATGGGTATTTCACGTTAATAGCAAGCAAGATCCTCTTGGCCCAACTACCTATTGAAGTCGAAGACTTTGCGTGGTTGAGCATTTTCATGCTGCTCAGCATGTCGACTATTAAATATTTGTAACATATGCAGAAAGGCCCAAACTCCAAGCAACAATATTCGAAATAGTTCAGCCCAATCTGAGGGCCTCACATTTAATCTTGCTCAAATGGTCCAATTGTGGGCAAGCGTACATGTCTTCCCACTAAGGCAGTAAGAATTCTGGCAAGCTTAAACCGAGCTCAAGTTTGTACAAAAGCCAGCCTACTTTGTTCTCCATCTTCAAAGTGTTTGCACTGCCATGGGTACTTCAATGTACAGTGTCGAATGGACTGGTGTCAGGTATAAATTTTCGTAGTGTTGAATGGCATTTTTGCCCAATATCAAATATTGATACTTGTAGAGTTGTATGTAGACCTCTTGTTTGCCTTGTCGAGTGGCATTTCTGTCTGATGCCAAACCTTGAGAAATACTTTGAACAGATTAACTTGACCATATTTAACAGACTTCTGCGATTTTTCCTGGACCGCAACATAGGAGATTATGTCACTGCAAAGAACAATTTCGTCCTGCCTCATAAAGATATGAGTCATACGAACTTTGATGGCCTTATACGTGGGTCTTCGGTTTGCATCTATTTGTAGTCCAGTTTGACGCGAGCCGGTGAGATTGCTTGACTCCTACAGAGTTGTCATGAGTTCATCGCACACCGACCACAAAGAATGTACTCAGTAGGCCACAACAAACAAAGTAGACACCAGTAGCCAGGCTATTTCTTTTAAATGCGATAAATGAAACTTTTTTTTTGTGTATTCTTTGCGACAAATTGGTAATATTAGGGATATGAAATTTGGTTCTTGACTCTCATGTGTAGAACCAAATAAAGCCTGCAAACTACTCGAGAAAATGCCTCAAAGGAATCTAACACGCTGACTCATCGAGTTTTCTCAACCTCACTCCAATCCTTCATGCTGCGGCTGGCCTTTATTAGGTAAAGGCTTAAGTTCATTTTAGGAGCCTTCCATAATATGAGAGGCACCATGCTGTAACTGATTTATGTTGGCTGCCACAAGCTCAGACTGTATTGAAATATTAGATACATCATACATAGGTATGCCCTCGACAAGACCTGATGCGCGATCATCGACTTCTTTTTTTGGTACTGAAGGGACTCGATTTTTGGAATTTTATTGCCTTGCCGTTTGGGAATCGAATGAATAATATGTGTTATCATCTCCTATATGTCGAGTGGGTCCATGTGAGATGAGGCTATAACTGCACTTGGAATTCAAGGTTGTTTGGAATAAAGGAGGAATTCCATTCGACAATCATTGTGTTATGTCGAATGGAACCGTAGCATGGTCCAGCTTGGCGCGTATGTTTGGCAATTTGTCATATTAATGTTGTTTCTTGGTCAGCTATGTGTTTTCTCTCCTTGTTGTTGATTCTCGTGAAGCTTGGAATGAAGGGAAAAGAGTCGATACATGCATTGCACAACACTGAGCGGCCGCATAGGTTGATTCTTTGATTTAACGTCGAATATTTCAGAAAGCCTGGTCACATGCTACTTGACTATCCCTTGTGAGGCTACATTACTATACACGAGATTCTAATTAGCAGGCTTATTACTTAAGTTTTGGACGACACTCAACTGAGTCTTTGCTTGGGTTTAGTAGTCTCAGTTCGGGTGATGGGCGTGATTAAATTTCTTCCACCTCACGACGAGTTAGAGCTGCACTTCAACTACACGAGCTCATTACGTCGACTGGGTTAGATTTCATCTAAATAGTATGTATTAATAATGTGGATTCTTCACTATGGGTAGTATGTAAAATACATATGGGGTTGGATTAAAGCTTTGGTAGTCACTACCTCAAATTTCTTCTTTAAAGTGTAGTGGTTTTGTGATTTTTTTTTTTAAGCTTGGATGCCCCTTGTCCCAATTGGATTATCGTCGTGTGGGCTTATTGTCACATGGGTATCATCATAGAATGGGCTTGTGGGGGAAATCTGTACGTTGAGACGATATGAGTGTTCGTAATATGCTATCTTCAAATGGTCTGCGAATAGTTATAGGCAGACTTTCGTCGAGTGGTGCATTCTCATCAAAATGAGTATACCGTCTCACAATGTCAAGTGAGACACCACATGACGAATATTCACAAGAGTTAATTGGAGCGCTCTTAATGAGCCGAATCTACATCTTACCAATGTCGAGTGCAATATTAACTTGTCGTACCTTCATCTAAAGCATCATTCTTAAGCTGAGACTATAAAAATTATAGTGCGAATGGGACACCCATGACAAGTCTCATACTATATCACCAATTATAAGTCATAATGCTTTACTAATGTCGACTGAGAGATTCTTAAAAAGTACAGGTCATACCTGGTAGTGTCGATCGGGATGTCCTCGCCAAATCTTCATATGGGCACATCGATTGGGACACCATCTTCATGCCAAGTACTTGTTCCTTATAGAAATCCATAAGAGACAACTCAATCACGTAGTATGAAGCTGAAGGCAATCCATGCATTCTTGGGAAGATGACAATTATTTCACATGTAGTAAGAGGTTGATGACAATCAACCCATGGATCATTATGTGTGAAAGGTTCGTAGATAGAGATGTCTTTGCTTGCTAAGAATCGCTAGGGCCCCACGGTGGGCGCCAAATTGTAGACGCTGATTTTCGCTACAGGTCTACAATTGAGATTTAGTATAGGGGCACTGGCGATCCTGCAAAACAAAGATTGTAGAGTGAGCGGGAGTACTACCCACCGGTGTGGGGGGTGCCGGGGGCACTCCGACGCCCAAGTCAGTGAAGGAACTAAGGAAGTAGTATGAGGAAGGTCAAAGTAAGATACTACCTTGAGCTTCGTAGGGTGCCGTGAGGGCGATAGATGGGAGGAGCTGAGAGCAGTGGAGAGAGTAATATTAGGCTAGAAGTATTAGAGCTAGAAGTTGAATGTTGGTCAGATAAGAGTCCCCCCTTATCCCCATGGAGCCTTCTTTCTTATATACCTATCTGAGGGTCTGCACTTGATTACTTGTCTGTTGAGTCTTGGTAACGGTCGGCTTTATGAGGGATATTCACTGCATTTGCCCGTTGTAGGCTGGAAACTATCGAATTTATGTATGGTGTTTATGAACTTAGGAGTTACGTAGGCCGGCCTCTGGATAGTCCTTCGGTATGGGTGTTGGTGTTCATCGGGCCTGGGCCGACATTATGTCTTTGGGGTTTGATTAGGAGGCTTCAGGGGTGCGTCCAGTATTGAGCCTGAAGTAAAATGACGAAACAACCCCTGGACCAAATTTGGCCCAAACAAAGGGTAACTTAGTTATTTCAGGATTAAGTTTCATTTGGTGATTTTGGAAATTGAGGTGCCCAAGCCACTCCTAGGATATACGATGCCTAGGCTCTCTTAAACCTATCTTTTCATTTCTATAATTTCAGCCGGATGTGTTTTAGCTTTAAACCAGTATTAAGTTTAGGAATCGAATAAAAGCATCCAAATCAGCCATCTAAACCAGCCGCCAAAATTTCCAATTTTTTGACACGTTCATGCTTCAACACATCACATATATACTTATATAGTACAATGGTAAATCTTTTGAACCCCCTATTTTATACATATTGCATGACCAAATACTTAAGAAAATCAAAAGATGATTCTCATTAGCCTCCAGATGTAGAAAAGAAAATGTAGAATGTAGTGGATTTCTGTTTACATGTAAGAAAAGTCAAACCAACCAATTCATATATTTCCTCAATTTGGAATGATGATGTGAAAAAGAAATCACCTTAAATTTCTTAAGTGAATCAGATTCAAGCTTCTTATAGAAAGACCACTCCTCGGTTGAGAAATCCACCTTTGTCAAGCTGATAGTTTTTGGAGGCAAATTAATTATAGGCTGACCATCAATCAGTGTTCCTGGACCGTAACAGGTAATGAAGATCAGCATCAAACAAACAAAAATAAATTGAAGTTTAAATTCATTATGTCACAATCAATGGAACACCATCAGAGAAAAATATAGCTTTTATAGCAACCAACAAACATCCCTCATGTTGAGTCAAATTTGGATACATCAACGACTGAATTTCATTTGTCTGATAAGAAGTAATAAAAGCAGAAATCATTTCACCAAAGAAGACTTACACAGTTCATGCCTAAACAAGATGCCAAGAGGTTTTCTAAAGAGCATGTAAAGACCAGAATAAGGGAAACATGGATGATGAATCGGATAGCTAAAGATTTCGGACCAAAAAAAGGAACACCATTGAATTAAAAAACCTTAGCACAGAAATGACTGTATCACTTGGTGAATATCACCCCCCATTGACATCCTTTTTCATCATTATGTGGCTACTACCACTTGGTGTTACAAGTTGGGACTTTACCACCAATGCAGGCTCACAGTATATTTTCCATATTTGAAATAGCCAAAAAATTAGGTTCGGTGGGAAGGGGACACCGGAAACATAAAAAAAATCTACAATTCCCAAAGAGTCCATGAAAACAAACAAAGAGGCACCAAGCATTCTACCTACTCGTCACACCACCCCTGCTTGCCAAAAATACAAATACTGCCTTCGTAACGATGAAAACAGCGCAAAAGACTGAAGGGATACAAAGTCCCTCTAGCCAAGAGCAAAGCAGTACAATAGAAGAGAATCCATTGTTTCCCTACTCCTTTAATTTGGGGTGCAAGTTGCTTAATGCAGTTTTTTCCCCTAAATGAACATTTAATCCACTATTTCTGCATATTTACGAAAGTTGTATACTTAACAGTATTCTTTCCACAAAATTGATATCTGCAACAACAATACAACCACAATGAGACCACCATATCAAACATGGTTTACTCATTCAATTATATTCATGCATGAAAATAGGTTCTTAACTTTTTCCTTCAATATTAAAGCAGAAAATTATAAAAATAATTTAATGTTGAACTCCCAAGGGCATGATGGGACTTAACCATTTTCATTGTTATGAAAACCATATATGTCACCATCAGGCTGATGGTGAAGGGATCACATCCAACTCATATTCGACATCTAGCAAGGATCAAGACTCCAAACCTTAATGCCAATCCAAATAACACAAAGAACTTCCTCAAAAGATATCATTTAGACCTTCAAGACTCACAAAAACATAGATGGTATCCAGTGTATATTTAAATTAAAGTGTATAGAAGAAGCTATAAAATAGAGTTTGACTACCAGAACGGAATCTACAAACTGCAAAATCTTGAGACAGTGCAATCTTGTTTTCATCTAAGTATCATACTTTCAGCCCCCTTAAAGCCAAAAAACCCATATTTCTACCACAACTCAAGGGCTCATAACACAGAGCACTGATATCATTTCATTTTTAAACAAGACCAAATTCAAATAAACTCTTACTCTAATGAATGTAAAGAATCTAGTCCATGGAACCAGATCTGCCTATTTTTTAGCATCAAAATTCAGCAGCTCCTTGACCCTACTAGTTAGCATCCAACAAATAAAGAACACTAATAGTGACAAAGATTTGAAATGCTATATTCTTTCAATTACACTATCACAGTTATTTTCTTTATGTACTCCATGCTTGAGTGTATTCAAAACAAAAATCATATATCTAGTCCATAATTTCTTTTATATTGCATTAATGATATCTAATTGTGTTTGATTATTTCTTATAAACTCCATTACCAGTCCCAACCACAGTTTAAGGCAGACGAAAGGGAAAAAAGGACTTTGCAGGAATTAGATATCAAAGGTCAAAATAAACTTTAACAGGGGTAGAGATATCACACTCCTTAAAAAAGGGCCTATGAAAGCTAGTCAAAATAAACATAAGCAGGGGTAGTGATATCATACTCTTTGACGAGCCTTCAACAACTAAAGACTAATGCCAGAAGCAAACATAAGAAGATGTAAATGTCAGCAACAACTATGCAAGTCTCTAAGTAACTAATTAGATTATCTTCCAGTTTAATCAGCTAAAATGTGAAGACATCCTAATCCAAAATCAATAGTAGCTGCAATCTCCACGTAGGCTGAACAAGATACTCAAAACGAACTGAATTCTTAAAAAGGAAAACAACAGAAAGAAACTCATGAATAACTTCACAGAAGCATGAACCACAGACAAATCAAACATTGTAAATCATTATATGAACAAAGAAAATATTCCAACCTCTGCCCTTCCAAATATAAATTACCCCCCCCCCCCCCCAAAAAAAAAAACCCACACACGAAACAATGCAAAGCAGTCACCTTTTGTACGACGCAGCATTATGGCCCTCAGTACAGCTTGAAGTTTCTTGTAACCATGAAGTGAATTTCTAGATATTGGGATTTTTATTGTGCTGTAGAATGATTTGTATACAGCATAAGGGTCATACTTAAGAAACCTGAAGTAACTATACAGATCATCGATTGTATTTTGTATTGGTGTTCCAGATAAGCACCACCTTCTTTTGGCTCGAAGGCTGCTGCAAGCTCTAGCCACTTGAGTTCGGTGATTCTTTATTGTTTGAGCTTCATCTAGCACCACCCTGAGCCAACCTACTTTGGCAAGTGGACCACATCCATAATCAATTGAGGAACTACCATTTCCTTTTTTACCCTTCTTTCCCCTCTTGCTAACATTAGATGTCTTTTTTCTCTTCTTGTTATCTGAAAATTCAGAAGATAGTCCGTATGTTTCTCCATTTTTTTCATCAGCCTCGTCTTCATCAACTAAAGGTTGTTTTGGAACTTCATTAGTTACAATGGCATATGTTGTCAGAACCACATCATACTTTGCTAGTTCAACAGGATCCCTAGTCCTACTACCTCCATGGTAGATAAGGACAGAAAGTTTAGCCTCATCTGAAACTTTTTCATCCAGCTCCCTAGCCCACTGTCGGAGAACACTAGCAGGACACACAACCAATGTACCAGCGGCTGGCCTCCGCCGGCTGAATGAACGAGTAGAAGTACTCACTTCTGGGACTGGTTTGATATCATCAGAATCTCCAGTCTCCTTAGCCTTATCCGGACCAGCACTGCCATTATCATCATCATCATCATCATCCAGATTCAAAGCTTCAGTTTTCTGATTGCATGAGACATCTGTTTTTGATTTTGATTGCAGTGACCTCTGCATTTGAATAAGAGCAATTATTGAGATTGTTTTACCAAGGCCCTGCAATATAAAAGCTTAATCAGTCAGTCGGAAATTTTTGATCTTATTATCAAGATAGTATCCTTAAGAAGACAGATGAATGTCAATAAAGCTTAGAAAATACAGATCAATGTCAATAAAGCTTAGAAAACAGAACCTGGTCATCGGCTAAAATTCCACCTAGACAATGCAGACTTCTTGTCTCCTTCTGGAGCATCCATGCCAAAGCAATCTTCTGTAAACTTGGATAATTTAAAAATAAAAAAAACTAAGTAATGAACAAAAGTCAAATAAAAGAATTATGACAATAAAAGATAAGACTAGACCTGATGTCTTAAGAGATTGATAGACAAGAGGCCATCAGGTAGAGTAGCTTCAACTTTTGGTTGATTGAGATCCTGCAAGAACCAAGGTGCAACTAATTTGAACCTTTTATGCTTAAAAAATAATTTAATTTATCAGCAGCTTAAGATAGAAAGTAGACAGTTGTATTTAACTGCTTTTTATACCCAAAATCAAATTCAATACATCTTCCACCGTGTATTATATGGAACTGATTTTGACTTATGATAAAGCATAGTCTACATACATCCTTTTATCTTGCAAGGGATAGAGAAGGGGCAAGACTACTAATTCCAGGTGAAGGGAATCAAAATGGAAAAGAAAGAAGATCTAATGCTTTATCTTCTTTTAATTTTATTTATTATTTACAGGAAAATGAACAGACATGTGGTAATAGTAAAGTTGAAAAAAAAATTACATAAGTGGACGAGATGTGCACAAACAACTCGAAGACAGGAAACTATTCAAAAATCAGCCAAAATCCTTTACAACTTTGTGTTCTGTAAACAACAAGAACCTCAAAATGTACAAACTACCTCACAACTGCTTCACGGAACTCTTCCATAGAATTTTGGCTCCTTTCCTTTTGCAAAAGCAAATATATTCGCCATAAGTAGAACCACAATAAATAAGTCACAACAACCCACAAGATTTTCACTTCTTTGGTGATTTCCAATAAAAAAAAATGGACTTTTTCCACACACTTATTATTTTGTAGCCTTAATTCAAATGGGTTGGATTCCAAGGTAACTAACAGATGACATAGTAGGAATTGGGGAGCTGTCTTTGAAGAGTAGTCGTTTTCCTTGACCATATAGCTCTTGAAGTCGGCAATGAGAAGAATACCCATATTTAGGAGGATAAATAGGTAGTAGATTCAAATTAAGGATTTCCCTACCAATAGAAATGCTATCAATTATTTTATGGTTTTCTTCTCCCCACTACGAGTTGGAATTGGAATTTTGATTTAAAAGGAATATGACTGAGAAGGAAATTAGAGAATTTTCAACCTGTTTGGGGTTGATCAAGCATTTCAATACTGATGAGATGAAGCAAGATAGAAGAGAAAATGGAAACTAGAAGGCTCGAGTATCTACTCTTGATAATCTTTTCTACGGGAATTTTTGAAGATTACTTTTAATGGAGCATTTAATTCCCAATGCAAATAGATTGGGGGCCAAAAAATAGAATGTAAAAAGTCCCTTGTCAATATTTGAACTTTCCTAGCAAACCCACCTGGAATCATGAATGACTAAAGAAAATTGATTGGGAGGGGAATAGAATAGAATGTATCAAAGTGAGTCTTCCTCCAAAAAGACAGTGAAATGCTTCACTAATTTGAATTCTGAAAAAATGTCAAATGAAAAAAGAAAAAGAAAAATCAAATTGCTGAACAAGATTACAACTCCTCCCTAATATCCAGACATTAGACAACTGTTGGTAATTTTTAAAATGGGATCTTACCTTGTATAGGCCATTAGGCCTTAAACAACTTTAAAGTCCAGTCACCCAATAACATTTTTGTCTTCCGAAAAATCACACTTCACTGTGCAAACCATTGGGCCTAGAAACTTGACTATATGTCAAGAGCAGCAACCACCAATGACTACAGTGGTAAACAGGAGAAATCACTTCATATCGTGAACGCTCCACAAAGAAGAATAAACCAAACAAAGTCTTTTCCCACTATGTGGGGTCGGCCACATGGTCCACGAAAAAGAGTAAAGTCATAAATAATGTAGCACAAGGTAAAGGGCAAGACAGATGGGGACTAAAACAATGCGAAACAAAAGAAGCTAAATTGTTTTTTTTTTTTTTTAAAAGATATAGGTAGCCCACTCTAGCCAACAAAACCTAGACAAGATAAATTACGAAGATTTGTTGAATGCAAGGGGGCACAACCCAGGTGCATGGAAGCACAAAAGAGCACCAAAAATTTAACAAAAAGGAATAGAAGAAGGATCAGTTGCACTCTTGGTCAATTAGGTCCCATTTGGGTCCAATTACATTATTGAGATTTTATTTCAGAGCTTTAGATCAACCTATTGTTCGAAAAATCATAGTGAGTTCCCAACTTCTCATCATATTCTTTATAGACCTAGAAGTAAAGGTAAGAAAGAAAGTCTCTGTCTCCCAAAATAAGTTATTCAAGGATTAAATATTGTGCACATATCCCTGTAAAACTATAAGCAGCTTTTGATGGTAAAAATTGTTAAAAAATTATTTTTATGAACTAATGTCCAACCATTTGCAAGTAACAAGATCTGCCAACTATTATCACCAAATATTCTCATACCCACCTATTTCTAGTCATCTATTTACTCGATCTCAAAATCCGCACATATATTGATGTGATCCAGAATGATGTGATCCAGAATGAGCTCTGTTTGTTGGGCCAAGTTAACTTGAAGTTGTGGCTGATTGCATGGCTTGGTCAAATTGGTGTATTTGGGCCATTTTGGTGGATTTGGAAGATTCCTTGGGTTCCGGAGTTTGGTCCATGCATGAGACATTATGTGAAGGCTTTATTATGTCTAAAGCAATATTGGAATGGGTCTAGGACGTGCATGGGCTGCCTTGATTGATTTTGGGCTTTATTTCCGAATGGTGCATTAGCAGTGGCGGGATTTACGCAGTCTTCGTATTTTGGACGTAACTTTCTCGTCTGATGTCCGATTTTGGTGATTCAAGTTGCATTGGAAAGAGAACTCGTAGCTCTACAAGTTTGAAGTTTTCATCAAAGTCCAGTTCGGATTCCTTCATGGTCTAAATGAGGATGCAATGTATCCCTATAGTTTTTATATTTTATTTTTTTTAAGTTATGTGTTGTTTAAGTGTTGGGCTGAACATTAATTAAATTAAAAAGCCCATGGACGAAATTTTCAAGTATTTTATTAGGGTTTTATTATATTTTGGTAGAATTAGAGTTAGCCACCTATTTAAAGGGGCATTATTCATTGTAATGGATAATTAACCAATAATATATCTTTTTACAAAACAAATTGACTTGTGTCATCTTGAGGGAGTGGATTCTTCCTTGGTTTTACGGAACAAAAGCTTATCAACGTGTGGCAAGCGTTGTGGCGCTGTATCGCTGTTCAGGATTCTCCAAAGAAATAAAGAAAGGTTTTTAAGGGCAATGTTCCTTAAGGGTTGGACTTGATCTTGGAAGGATTTTGTTCTTACAAAATCAAGATTCACGGTTCTTGGGGCTTAGAACACGTGGAGAGGTTTGCTTGGCTTTGTTCCAGGCAGGTTTTCTATCATTTGGTATTAGAGCTCAGGGTTCCAAGGTCAAGATTTTCTCTATCTTTATCGTTTTATGAAGTTTTAATATTCCTTTTTTTTTCTCCTGTTTTTTTTTGTCTCTTCTCATCTCAATTTTTTTTCTTATTTCCTTTGTGTTTTTCATGTTTATGACCGATTCTTGGATGTTATTATAATGCTCTTTCATGGTAATAGCATATAGGATTCAGTTCTTAGAGTTTTTGAGTCAATTAAAGTCGAATTTATCTGTAATTTTCGGATCAGTTCGGTCAGAATTTTTCAGCCGCGCACTGATTTTCAAACTGTTGTAACTTTTGATCTAGAAAGAGTTACGGGACCCATAATATATCGATTTATAAGTACTCAAGGAGACGAATTCATTAGTCATTGACCGTACTCAATCCGCTTAAGTTTCGAGTCTCAAAATACTTTCAAAGTTACGAATTCTGTCCAGTTTCAGTTCAGTTTGTCTTCTTATTTTACTTTGGTTTATTTTTTATTTTTTTAGTCAGTTTCTTTGTGTTTGTTTTCATATTTTCTTGGTGATTCTTTGAGTCTTTCCTCATTATTGGCGTCTTTCGAGTAAGGGTTGATTTTATAAATAATTTGATGGATAAAAGGGTATTTATCTTTCGCACGAGATGCTCTATCAATAGTAAAGTGTGTAGCATGATTATTAATAGAGGGAATCACACAAATTTAGCTAGCACTACCCTTGTGGAAAAATTGGGATTATCATTGATACCTCTTGATAGACCTTATAAGTGGATGAGTGATTTCGGAGAGTTCGAGGTTGCTAAGCAGGTTGTGGTAAATTTTGCAATTGGGAAGTATGTTGACCAAATAGTTTGTGACGTGGTTCCTATGTATCATACGCATGTTTTATTGGGTAAGCCTTGGTATAAATTCAATAAAGTAGTTTATGATATGGATAGGAATATCTACAAATTTAGGTGTGGTGAAAAGATTATCAAGCTTGCTCCTTTAACCCTACAAGAGGTCGATGAGGATGAGTTGTACATGCAGAGGAGTGAAGAAGAGTGGGCTAAAAAGAAAGGTGCAATTGCACTTGGAATGTTACTAGGAGAGCTTCCAGAGTTGACAGAGAAAAAACATTAGCAAAATATGAAGTAAAGCAGGATACGAGCGTAGCCTTGAGTAATGAAATGAAACATGTTGACGTTTCAATAAATAAGAGTAAGGTGGTTGATGGTGTTGATGATAGTGATGATATTGATGTGAGCGATAACATTGGTGTTCATGATTTGGCTGTTCATGATGCCAATGAGGTACTTGATGTTACTGTTAAGGGTGAATATCATATGGAGCAATCTGATGTTGGTTGTGAGGACATGAGTTATGGTGTGCAAAAGTACATGTGGCTGAATATGTAGAGTGTGGTCAGATCGTGGATGAGAGTGTTGATTGTTTGAGAAAGCGACATGGGCATGTTGAGTTTGTTTTAAATGAGATTTCAAATGTGAATCCATGTGGGAATCTCTTTGCTGTTGCAAGTGGCGTTAAGAATGAGAGTAGCAATGGAGAGATTGAGAGTGGAAAAGTATTGCAAAAAAGTCATTCATTCGCCTTATTGACTTTTGCTCACCTTAACCATTTTTTTCCATGTGATTTTCTTTTATTCCAGGATTCTCGTCCCATTGATCTTGTCATTTTTATCTATGACCGGGTTCGGATTCGAGGTCGAATCCTTTTCAAGAGAGGGAGAATGATGTGATCCAGAATGAGCTCTGTTTGTTGGGCCAAGTTAACTTGAAGTTGTGGCTGATTGCATGGCTTGGTCAAATTGGTGTATTTGGGCATTTTGGTGGATTTGGAAGATTCCTTGGGTTCGGAGTTTGGTCCATGCATGAGACATTATGTGAAGGCTTTATTATGTCTAAAGCAATATTGGAATGGGTCTAGGACGTGCATGGGCTGCCTTGATTGATTTTGGGCTTTATTTCCGAATGGTGCATTAGCAGTGGCGGGATTTACGCAGTCTTCGTATTTTGGACGTAACTTTCTCGTCTGATGTCCGATTTTGGTGATTCAAGTTGCATTGGAAAGAGAACTCGTAGCTCTACAAGTTTGAAGTTTTCATCAAAGTCCAGTTCGGATTCCTTCATGGTCTAAATGAGGATGCAATGTATATCCTATAGTTTTTATATTTTATATTTTTTTAAGTTATGTGTTGTTTAAGTGTTGGGCTGAACATTAATTAAATTAAAAAGCCCATGGACGAAATTTTCAAGTATTTTATTAGGGTTTTATTATATTTTGGTTAGAATTAGAGTTAGCCACCTATTTAAAGGGGCATTATTCATTGTAATGGAGATTAACCAATAATATATCTTTTTACAAAACAAATTGACTTGTGTCATCGTGAGGGAGTGGATTCTTCCTTGGTTTTACGGAACAAAAGCTTATCAACGTGTGGCAAGCGTTGTGGCGCTGTATCGCTGTTCAGGATTCTCCAAAGAAATAAAGAAAGGTTTTTAAGGGCAATGTTCCTTAAGGGTTGGACTTGATCTTGGAAGGATTTGTTCTTACAAAATCAAGATTCGCGGTTCTTGGGGCTTAGAACACGTGGAGAGGTTTGCTTGGCTTTGTTCCAGGCAGATTTCTATCATATATGGTCATCAAAGATTAAAAAAATATGCCAACAATTTCAAAGAAATAGAAAAATGTTTGAAAATATGAAAAACAACTGGCTATTCAACTCGTATTGAGAAGAGTAAAAGGTCTCAAATACCTCCAATGCAGCTTGATAAATCAATCTTTCATCACTTCCAGCAGCCCTTTCTTCAGCATAACCTGAACGATAGGCTGGGTCACTTGGACCACCAAATGGTGTCAAAGAAACTGACTTTCCATGCATCAAAGAAGGGGGCAGAATCCTATTCCCACCATTCCCATACATCATAAAATCATCATTATTTTTCTTCGCATAATAGTCTTTCATGTTGCCCTTGCCATTGACTGTACTTGGGCCAGCTAAGTGGTTAGAGTTTCCATATGTGTCATGAATCTGACTGCTGTCTACATTTTCCACTGAATTTTTTGATTTTGAGCTTAGTGAATGTGGCTGAGGAAATGAAGGGAGTGTCCTCTTCAAAGCCTGTTGAGATGAAATTTTCTCATAATCTGCAGAAGAAGCATTAGCAATTCGAGAATTAACAGCCCGCAGCTGACCCACACTCCCATTCCCGGACAAATAATGAGAATCATCTGCTCGACCATTTGACATTTGATGGTCATCGCTAGAACTGGGAAGCATCTGCATTTTTGTCGGTGAATAATTATTTGCATTTGAAGAGCTGCCATAAGCATATGACCTTTCTAAAGAAGGAACCTTTTCAGACTGCCCGCCATAACCTGAAAATTTATTAAATGGAAAGCATTCACAATACGTTTATTGTTTAATTAAAACCTGAGGATGTTCTCATTTGCAAATACCAGTCTGACCTGTTCTCGAATTTATGGCAGGCTTACTTGCCCATGGTGAAAGAATCCTGACACTGCCAGCTTGCCTAGTCTCTGCAGTATCTGATTCTCCAATCTCCAAATCACTATCAGATGAACTAATATCTATAGGTTCACTTGCAGCCATCAAAGTTAAATAGTTACTTTTTGTTTCTTCAACCAAATTTGTAAAAGAACTCCTAAAAGGTGAGCGAACCTGCAACTGACAAACATTACCGATATTTAAAGCAGCAACATAACTGGATAAGCACCGGTTCTATCAAATCATCAGACAATAGCATATCTTAACTCACCTGGTCTATACAATGTCTTAAAATTAAGCCGCAAATCCATTTAAAGAAAAGTAACGTGACTAAGTTGAATTGACGATATTACAAAGATGATGCACATGTTCAAACATCAATCTCAAATGAATTTCTCTAAATCCTTCAAAATAGAAAATTAATGAGCAGTTAAAAATGACAAACAAAAAGAAAAACACTACATGAGAAAGGTCTGACATGAAAAGCTTAAGCTGTGCTTCAAAAATTATTTTGAAAGTCTTCATGCTAACCATTAAAATTTAGTTGGAAGGCTAAAATGAAGGAAAACAAGACAAGCCGAGGAGGTTGCAGAATTAAACTTTTGTACAGACGGCGATTAGTATAACATACCATAGGAAGAACATAAATTCAAAATGTCAATGCAAGATACATATATTCAAGCAGCTCAAGTAAAACTGAGAGTTCACTAGTGACTAGTCACATTGAAAATCGAATCAAAAGCCATGTATTCAAATAAAATTTCACTTATAGAAAAAGTAAATAAGAGCTGTGAATTAATTGTTATGCGGGGTCTGATTATAGATAAAATGGAGTTATTTTATATTTTTATTAGGTTTCGAATTATTCTTATGCAATTAGAACTGTGTTTGTTTATCTACACTTGCTTAATTGTAAATTAGTAAAAGGAACTTTGGTAATATCAAATGCTAACCCAGAACAAATGATGAGTGACACATTAGCATGCACTATGTACCATCGAGTACAGGGGGACAATGCAGCTGCCAACACCCTTCAGAAAATCCTCAAAGTAAGGGATAAAACTAGTCTCTAAAAGAGATGAAAGCACTTCCCACTACATGAAAATATTTGGCCTTAACTATAGTGACTCCTAACATGCTTTGACTTCATGGACCTCCAAAGGATTGACATGACATAAAAGCCAACATTTCTTGGAGCCGTTAAAGTTCCCACAAGACTCCGGGAATTACGACCCTATTTTCCAATATTTGATCTAGCAAGGACAGTAGAAAAGAAATGGAAAGCAAACTCTATATTGTTCCTCCACTGTAGTTTGCTCACCATAACTCCTCATTGGTGTGCCAACAACCTCAAACGCCTATCAAAAGCCCTTCAAAAGTGTCTCTCCAAGCAGAAAACTTCAAACAGTTCACTCTCCCTTTTATGAATTTATCAATACACACATAACAAGTGTTGGCTGGTTTTTGCTTTGGAGTCACTGCTGGTTCCCATTAACGTTTTCCTATTTTTGCACATCTCTCACAGTAAAACCACTCACAACCTTTGAGCACAGGAACCTTGCAATCAACCACTTTCTCCACTTTGTAACCTTAAATTCTGTGGACTATGCATTCTGAGTCAAAGGAATGTCTCAGTGTTTCAGTTGTTTATGCTACAAAATTGCTCCTAGGTGTTAGCAACCATGGGAATGATAAATATTCACCTTCCTATGAATAAACTTGTTTCTATGAAAAAACTAACCAAGACAAAGACAGTAAATCAATGAGTCTCAACCTAAAGTAGAAAATTATGTCTTGCATTTGGCTTGCATCAAAAAAGTACCAAATCTAACAGTTAGTAGTACTTAGTGCTCTAAAAGCAAGATTCCAAGATGCAGTCATGAAAGGAATCCTCAATATGAGTGATCTATTTTACTTCCAGTTTGTGGGCAGGCCAGACATTTTTTCCCAATACAAGATCACAGAAACGCCGAGCCCCATATATAAATTTTAAATTTTAGAAAAGCTCACAGAAATGCTAATTGGACGTTCACATTCTCATCTTTTAGGAAGAGCAAACTATCTTTCCCAAAATTCACTCCATCGGTTCTAATTACCCAGCCCACGAAACTCCAAAATTCAGCCATTAATTCACTAAATCGATAATGACCATTTCATAAAATGCTGAATCAAACCATCAAAAACAGCCAGTTTTGGTTCACTAAAGTTCTCGACAAGCAAATGAGCAACAAATAAAAATAAAAATTGAAACTTGGAACTGACAAGGTGACGCATAATAGAGAGAGAGAGAGAGAGAGAGAGAGAAAGCGTGTGAAAATCCATACCCGTTGAGAATGGCGGATCCTTATCGAAATACAGTACTGTACCTAGGGTTTTAGAGAGAGAGAGAGAGAGAGAGAGAGAGAGCAGTAATTGATACGAGAGTTGACAGCACAAGCGCGCTTTTTTAGAGAGAGAGGGTTTGATAACGGTGGC